>VMBQ01005335.1:10351-45910 GCA_007657795.1 Dreissena rostriformis | reverse complement strand
CGTGTTCTGAGAAAACTGGACAAAATGCTTGTGCATAAATTTTCATCCCAGATTAGCCTGAACAGTCCGCATAGGCTAATTAGGGATGACAATTTCCGCTTTTATGGAATTTTTCGTTCAAATGATATCTCTTCTTAGCAAAAATCCAGTTTAGGCGGAAAGTGTCGTCCCTGATTAGCCGGTGCGGACTGAACAGGCTTATCTGAGACGACACTTTATGCACATGCATTTTTCCCAGTTTTCTCAGATCAAGACACAATAAGTTAAGTTGTAACTTTTTATTTCTTATAATTACCACAGTTAACTTGGTTTAATGTAAAAGAAGTACACACATCAAAAGAATATGCCACATTATAAGATTTTCTGATGTATTATACAAAATGAATACAAACTTATATTTTTTATCAACTAATTATTAATGATGAGATGATAATTTAAATGCAAAATAATTACCTGCATATTTAATTATTAGTAAGCAAACTTTCTGTCAGTAACATCTTAATGTTCAATAAGTCTTTCTTTTGATGATGGAAAGGACAAAATTGTGATGCAGAAAATAAAGCTGTGGTAAAGAGCCAAACCAAAGCCAATGTCTAATTTAAAACTGCCTAATATTCTATATGAGAACAAAGGAATGCTGTAGAGGGTGGCTGGAAAGCATTGCTCTAGGGGCAATTTAAGGAGCGAGTCTTATACGGCTTGCCAACATTAACCTGGTACTTTTGGACTGTTAAAGACAAAATTATATATCTGAAATCATACTTTTCCTTTTTTCATAATCAGTTTTTTTCTTAGAGCCAGAGAGTGCACAGTAATTGTGTAAGTTCCTTTTTCTTTTACCATATTCAGTTAAGAAAATAACTAATATATACTTTCTGATTGCATTTAAACATTAAATATTCATACATAAACGTAATTGTCAGGTTAATGTTGCTTATGGACACGTCAGTAAGAATAAGTGTATGCACAGACTTAAGAGGAGTACCTATAAGAAATCATCCATTAAAAAGAAAACAATATCAAAGAGGAAACCTATACACATTCTAAATAAAAATGAATAAACATTTTCAATAAAATTGATTGTAAATTTCATTACTTTTTTAACATCATACCATAGACAAAAAGTCCAGGCAATCTTAAAAAACAATTCAACTTTATTCGTTGTATTAAAAAGTAAGCAAAACTATATGATATGTATTTGATAACATATGGAATATTAATCTCCAGACTAAAGTCTTGTTTCATAGAAATGTATTCATAAGAGGTGCAGCTTTTGTAACAGGTAGCAAAAAAGCCGGTCAATGAAGGTCAAAATTGTAAGTGGCACTTAAATATCTTAAGTATAGGTATATTTTATATTTGTGTTTAAATATTGGTCTATGATTTTATAATAAAAAAGATTTGTGCAGACAGCATGGTAATACCCCAGCAGGCACACAACGTTGAATCAACGTTGACACAACGTTGAATGTTGGTCGTGATGTCGATAAACCTTATTTCAACCAATATACAACTACATGGATGTCTGCATTCTGCTTGGTTGATACTCGACGTTGTATCAACGTTGATATTTGGTTTAGGTTGAAATTATTTTTTCAACTGATAGATAAATGAATTCATATCTTCCAACACTTAAATTGTGTATAGTGATATTAAGCAGTCTGTCATGAAAGTCACATTTGAACAGTATTATGTTTTCATAAAGAATTTGACGTTTTTTTTTGTTTTTTTTTCAAAATACGCTTATACGTAGATTTGCATTTTACCCGTTTCTTCAAATGTTTGCCAACGCGATTCTCTTGTTATCTAAACCAGCAGATCTCCCGCGTGCGCGCCTTTGTTCACTGACCAACTGGCTAATTGGATTTTCAAACTTCTTTGCTGTTATTGGATGTAAACCTTTTTGTTCAATAATAAGAGAAGTTGGAACCTACAATCGACGATAAACAACAGTTTTCGAGGTAGGTTTGTATTGTTATTTCAATTTGTAATATTAAAATTGATATCATTATGCACTTGCTTTAAATTCAATTTTAAATTCGGAATTATGGGGAAACTCGTTACATGGGAGACTTCGTACCACTTTTGAATATACTAACGTTCACTTAAAGTAATTTATTGTAAGCAATTTGTTGTTGAAAACATTCTTGAAAACACATGTTATTACGTGAAAAATAAATACGTACACTTCAACACCGTTATTTTGAACACCGATAATCCAAATTCACCGTTAATTGAAAAAGAAAATTCAAAATTTTATCCCAAACTCAATTATTAATTTTATTAAATTCTATAATTGAAATATATAATTATATAAAATGTAGTTTATAAAAAGTGTTTGTTGGTCATGACATGATTAAAATATTGATTTTGTAGGTTAATTTCAAATTTAGTTATGAATTAATACAGTCATAAAATACATTATTAAATTTAAAGATGTTGTAACGCTTGATTATTTTACCATGTATGATAGAAAATTCGGTTTCATATATGTGTATGTTCAAGATGACGCACATATGTGTGTTTTCTTGGTGTTATTCATGCGGTACATGTATGTCTTGTCATTTTTCCTCCATTTTATTAAAAAAAAGAACAGTTGGTCATTCTGATATTTTTGTACTTCCAGGACAACTGGGAAGACACCCGAAAAGATCCGGATTCAAGACAAAAAAGAACAACAATGCGATGATAATATTTGTATAAATTACATTCATGCAATACACTTGTGAAGAATAAAGATGTTGGTTCAACTTTCTTAAGTCAACGTTGTTTCAAAGTTAAATCAACGTTATTTTCAACGTTGAAACAATGTTGATTCAACGTTGATATCGACGTTGATTTTAGGTTGATGTCTCAACGTTGTCTCAACTTTCAAAATCAAATATAAATCCAACCAATTTTCAACATTGAATCTGACGTTGATTCAACGTTCAATCAACGTTAATGTGTCTGCTGGGACAAGATTGAAAAAAAAAATTGAGTATCATAATACAGAATTTGTTCTATCAGCATGCATTTTACTATTTATGTATTTTACCAATTGATAAAGCATGTAAATGGTTGAGATTTGAGTGTATAATTGACTAAGGTCTATGTGCCTATACTGAAACTTGCAAGAGCTACAGAGTGACATACTTACCATACTATCATCTAAAGCAGATAAAAATGCACTTTTGTAAATAAAGCACAAACAGAACCAAACATCAAATTAATCAAACACTTTTATAATTGCTTTATTGAAGAGATTAAATAGAAAATTCATATTCAATTATAAAAAGTAATATTAAATAAACAATAGATAGTAAATGATATATGGTCATATAAAACAATACATATGTTGTTGTTTTTATCCTATTAAGATGTTTTTCCAAATTTTACCAAAAATAAGACATGTGTCCACAGGATAAAAATCTTAAAAAATCTCTGTAATATGCAAAACAAAAAGTTTTTTCAGGCAAATTTTAATATTGACCTCTAAGTGTGACCTTGACCTTTGAGGTAATGAGACAGATAATACAACTGATATGCAGACTCCTCAGGCTAAAAATTGCATGATGGATGACAAAGTTACAGGCGGGACAAAGTGAATTTATGGACAAATTTGACCCTTGACCTCTAAGAGCAATCTTGACCCCTCAGGTAGGGAGACAAGTTTTACACACCAAATGCCATCTCCTCATGCTGATCATGCAGTGTAAGCTTTTTAAAACAGCATGATGACTGACAAAGGTGCAGTTCAGACAAGCTGTTTTATGTCCTAAATTAACCTTTAACCTCGACTTAGACCTTGACCTTTGAGGTAGGGAGATGTGTGTTACACGCAACACTTTGTCTTATGATAAATTGCACTGTTACTTTAAAATCCATCAAACATGGAAAAGTTATGGCTGAGACAGGAATTTTCAAGCTCATGTATGGCCAAATTTGCCCTCTGACCTTTAAGTGTGACCTTGACCTTTGAGGTAAGGAGAAAGTTGTTACACGCAACATGTTGTCTTATGATGGTCTACATTTTTGCCAGTACAAGTTATTTCAAAATCCATTCATATACAGCAAAGTTATAGCTGAGACATGAAATTTAGCAATTATGTACAAATATTTTCCTCCTTTTTGAAAGTGGGGCATATAAATAACAGCACATGTTTACACTTTCATTTAAATTATTATTAAAACTAAAATTTCAGATTGATTAAAATACAAACATCCATTATATTTTGTTCAGAATATTTAAACTGGTTTAAATAGCTTAAGAACAATATGTCTAAAATAACTCAAATCGAACTGAATTAAATCATACAAAAACATGTTAAAACACAATTAATGCTGAATGAAATCATACAGGAAACATGTTAAACAAACTGCAAACTATTTTTAGAATTTATGGAATTTCCCAGATCTAAAAATAGACTACTTACTCTTCCTCCTCTTCTGGTTCCTGCACTTCCTCGACCACTTCCTCCCCTCCAGCCTTCCTTGTGATCTTCCGTTTCTTCACTTTGTTCATCGCATACTGGGAATGCCCCCAGATGTCGTCCCTATAGCAATAGAAACTATTTATAAGAAGTGCAGCTTTTTATGGCAACATGTATGCAAAACAAAATCCCACGCCTGTGCCTGTATTCACCAATCCATTCTTAGACATAGGAATACAGAAAAAACTTGGAACCAAGAAAAATATGTTCAGAGCTGAATATACACAGGCTACAAACACTGCTTAAAATCCTAAATTAATTGTTCAGAATGAAGAGTTGTGCAGTTAGTGGAGTTGAATTCTATGCCAGTTTTACTGTATTATATTATTGGAACAAGGTTTAGAATATGTTATATAATTATTTTATTAGATAAGTCTAAAAATTGTTTGGTGAATACAGGTTCTAGATTTAACAAGGATGCACCAATGTTTTGCTAGTCTCAAAGCACTATGCAAAAACTTATCAGCACATTTCCTGAGTGCACAATTTCATGACCTCAAGAAAATGTGTATAAAGTTTTTTCACTCTAGCAGTTATACTTTTTATGTAACATTTGACACAAATCCAATTTTTTTAGAAAGGAATCGAACAAGGGCCATTATTCTGTAGTTCTCTCACAGGTCTGCATCTAACTTCAGATGCACAAGTCCACACGTTGATGACGATGCTATCATACCGTTATACTTTAAAAGTATCAGACAGACAGATCAGACAAAAAGGGGACCTATTAAAATTAATAACATCTAGAAAATAATCTTTACCTTAGAAAAAAAGTACAACAAACAATAGCAAACAGTACATTAAAGTATTATTCAGAAAATAAGGTATACAATTTTACAAGTACCTGTATAAACAATCTAATGTTTTATTAAAAATTGTGTTATAATTATTTGTTTGTCAAATATTGACCAAGATTTGGAGTTATGAGACATTAAAAATAAACCACAAAGGTATATGCTTCTGATCAAGACTTCTTTGTGCATTTGACTAAAGCACAAACAGTCAGTAAAATATGAAACTTGGTTGAAGGTAACCTGTGGCTGTTTCTGTTCTCCTTGATACTGAAATAGCCCTTGGTGATCATGTTGTAAGCCCGGTCTCCAGGCTCATGGGGGTTCTCCTTCCCAGTGGCTCCATACTACAATCAATGCATGATCAAAGCTCTGATAGCATTCAAAGTCTTCAATGACGAGAAAGGAAGTAAAATTGAAGGAAATTTATAGCATGCCAGACGAGTTAAAAAGAAATTACATCTGTGTTTGAAAGGAATCAAAGCACAGACAGCATAGAAAGTCTATAATCAAGAACAGGAAAGAAACTAAAATTAAGAGAAATAGTATGCCAAAATTGTTTTCCAGAACGAATATTTATCTTTGAATTAATTTTGACTTATTGAATGCCATTTATGAGATAAACAAAACAATTTGCATAAGCTATTGCTATAAAGTCTTATCTCACCATCTTGGAAGACATATATAGTATCAATTTAAATAATGGTATTATTAGCATAGGGATGATTTTACCTCTGCCTCAGATATCAGCATGGTGTCGGTGATGTTGCCAAACATGCGGTACATGTGGTACTGCTCTCGTATCACCTCGTCTATCATGTCACCAGTCACCTACCAATAGCACAAGGTTTAATGGTAAAGGTTATGTATAATATTTTGACATCAATAGTCACATTCAGCAAACTTCGTTTTTCATCCTCCACCATCATGGGATATTAGTTGTTCGTAAGTCTCCACCACAGAGCGTACAGCTATAGCACATTAGCTTATTTGCTCCACTGGTACATATTTAAAGCCCTGGGTGGAAAGGAGCCAGCATGAGATAAGCTCAGGCAAACTCCAGTTGTTTGGGTTGCATTCAAACCACTGACATCACAATTCAAAAGCTAATGTTTTTAAATTAGACCGTTGCTCCATAGTTACACACTAAAGTGGTATCAAGCTATCCATGCATATGTTTATAGTTAAAAGGGACTTGCTCACAGATGTTTGTATATTAAAAAAATATCATCAAATATATTTACTAACAAGCCTATTATTTTAAAAATAGCTTTAACTAATTATCAAAGTAAGAATATACATGTATATGGAATGCAAAATATTGCCATCCCTGATATTCGAACCTGTGACCTCTGGAAGCAAAAGCTAGTGTGATGCCACTGTGCCATGCAGGCTTTAGTAAATTATAAACACTATGTAAGTAGTACACATTTTTTCAAGCTTCTTTAGGAAAAGCATTACAAATGCTTTATTATTTTCCTGGTTTAACCCATTTATTCCTAGGGCCTAGAAAAAAGGCCTTGGCAAACAGCGTAGACCCAGATGAGACGCCGCATAATGCGGCGTCTCATCAGGGTCTGCTCTGTTTGCTTAAAGGAATTTCTGTAAGAAATATTCTAAATATAGAAATAAATATCCTAGACATCCTTAATTTTGAAAATAAATTGATCCAATTTAAAAAGATGGGAGAGTCCACTAGGCGTAAATGGGTTAAGATGATGGTTACCCAATAATGAACCTTTTTTTCACTTTTTAAATAGTAAGGAATGTATTTTCATTTGTTATTTCATAATGTATACATTGTTTTTTGAATCTATAACAATTATTTTGAATTATGTTATCCCTGGGGAGTTGCCAGTTTAAACAAAATAGGCATAATATATATAAATATGTAGAGGATAGCTTTTACATACTAAATATAAAGCTCTGGGCCTTGTTGTCTCACAAAAAATATTTTCATAGAAGTTCATTTTACAAATATGAACCCTGGGTTTGGTTATTTATTAACCCATGGGTATGATTAAATTAACTTTGACGAAGACATTAAGATGATGCTACATTCAAATATGAAAACCTTAGGCTTTAATTTCAGACAAGAAGATTTTTGAAGGTATTCCCACTATATTCTATGTAAAACTGGTGACCCCAGCGCAATGCCAGTTTTTTACCCTAGGAGCATAAGTTGAACAAACTTTGTAGAGGACAAAAATACTAAGTAACATACTTAAACCTCTGGACCTTGTGGTTTTAGAGAGGAAAAGTTATTTTTATTTTAAAAAAACCTTTTTTGGGCACAGTGACTTCATTACAAACTGTAATCAACTGACCGGAACAATTTTAACAAATTTCACAGAGGACCACCCAGGGAACATTACTAGGAAGTTTTGTCAAATTTTGCCAAGCAGTTTGGAAGATGTCACTTAAAGAAAAGGTATCCCATAAAAGTTTTGAACTCAGATGATCTCAAAAAAAAATTAACAATAGTACAATAAAACATATCAATGTGTGTGAATTGTTGTTAAATATTTGCCTACATCAAGAATGGTATCCTCTGCTATGAGATGTATTGCACGCTTCTCTGCTATCGACTCTGTCTGTCTGTCCCTCCACAATTTATCTTCTTCTATCATAGCTCTACAAGTGAACCATAACAGATTTAGGTTTCATGAATTCCAAGGTATATCTAAATTGTTAATTATCAAAATTATTTACACGTCCAAACAAAATATAATGTTTGAATTTCTGGCTGCCCTGTCATAGTTTTTCTAAATAATAAGTGAAAATCATTTTTTATTAACAGGTACATGTTTTGATTTAAATTCCAACTTTTACATCACTTTTGCACCCCAAAATTGTAATTGTCATAGCACAAATAGGCTGGACCAATTTTCAAATGAAAAAAAATGACAGAAAAATTACTAACCATGAATAATATGCGTGTAAGTATCTTGAGATTCGACCCTTACAGATAAAAGGTAATGAAAACAGCAATCTAATTTAGTTGAGTTTGTGTATTTTTTTCAATTCCCATGCACAGTAATTCAAACAATCAGTTCAAACAACAATAACCTCAAATTAATTTTGATACACAAATATCCTACTTGTATGTGCCCTTCTCCACGACGTCATCATGTAAGAAGTAGAGGTTTAGGAAGTCCTCCACAACGTCATTCACAATTTCACGGCACTGAAAAGGGGACAAAATATCAGCGGAAAAACATTTGGGCCACGCTCTGGGAAAACGCTTCATGCATGTGAGTAAAGTGTCGTCCCAGTTTAGCCTGTGCAGTCCACACAGGCTAATCTAGGACGACACTTTCTACTTTTATGGACTTTTTCATTTAAAGCAAGTCTCTTCTATACGAAAATAAAGTCTAGGAAGAAAGAGTTCTCGATGATTAGCCTGTTCGGACTTCACAGGCTAAACTGTGACACACTTAACACAGAAGCATCAAGCCCAGTTTATCCAAAGTGCTGCTCATTTATTTATGAACAGCTGATGGCATCAAAAGCCCTGGACATATTAAGACACCATTATATCTGTTTCCAGAGATCAACCAATACTTAATGTTTATAACTGCTTTCGAAGTGCTACATGGCATAATTTGACATTCACCTAATTATCCATAAACTACAAATGTGCACAACACTGATTGTCAAAACCATTTAAAAAAGTGCCCTAATGTATAAATATACGTTAAAAAATCCTGTAAAATGCTGTGCATGAATAAACTATTAAGCATAACAGAAAACCTAGCATAGTCCATAACACCATCGATACTGTTTTGTCTGGTACAATACAAAAATTCTGTGAAATTGCTGTATGCTTCAAACGTGAAAATAGTCCTGTGTAAACCAATAACAATGTGAATGTATTTGTATGAATATTTTATTCAACTTACCAGAAAGTAGTCCTGTGTAAACCATTTAGAAAAAGAATCTATTGTGTATGAATATAATATTCAGCGTACCACAAAGTAGTCCTGGACCTGCCAGGGTTCATAACTGCCGATATCTAGCTCCCCGTTGTATGGACGCTTGTAGTAGTTGTAGTGCTGCTGCAAATTTTCCCTGAAACAAACTCAGGTAAAGTTACTCCTTAAGCATTGTTTTTTCAAAGTATACCCATAGATAATTTGACTCAAATAATGGGAAGTTTCAACAAGGTGCTTCATTGGAATTCCGTGGTGCACAGTGTTCAACAGCTGGAATCAATGAAGGCATTTTTATGAGATCATGTAAATATTCGCATAGTTCAATATAATGCTGTTTTACACAATCAACATGTGCAATACAACCCNGCATAGTTCAATATAATGCTGTTTTACACAATCAACATGTGCAAAACAACCCATGGAAACACCATAATCATGTAATATTCCCAATGTACTGGTACTTCAAAAGTTGATAATATTACACTGATTCCCACTAACTTCAAAACATCCGGATAGAAAACCATCACTTGAGAAATTTTGGACAGGATTTAGGAACTTACAGATTGTTTTTTCGTAATTGTTTATATGACCCAAAATCAAGTATAAAATCAGCCAAAAACGCCATGCAATTAGTCCTACAAAGTTTCATACAATGTGCCCCTGGTTCTTACCTCATTTTCCAGATCTTGTCCATGGTCCCTGGCAGCTTTGCTACTGTGGACTTGATATAGGACTCCACTGCCTGGGGGATCTTGACGACTGACTTGGCCAACTTCTGGGCAACTGAAAATTACAAAGCTAAAATATTACTTAACCATTTATCAGCCATTNTGCTACGGTGGACTTGATATAGGACTCCACTGCCTGGGGGGTCTTGACGACTGACTTGGCCAACTTCTGGGCAACTGAAAATTGCAAAGCTAAAATATTACTTAACTTTTCATCAACCATTTGAAAATTGGAAAGTTTGAGCTTCCTTGCCTCCAATTTGTGAACAAATAATTTGAGACTTGCTCTGGGAAAATGAGATTTAACACATGTGTGTTAAGTGTTGTTGCAGATTAGCCTGTGTAGTTTGCACAGGCTAGTAAGGTGACACTTTATGCTTTAACAGTATTTTATGTTGTCACAAAAAAAGTCTCCTCTTAGCAAAAATCCAGTTTAGGCGGAAAGTATCTCCATGATTAGCCTGTGGGGACTGCACAAGCTAACCTAGGATCACAATTTATGCACATGCATTAAGGCCCTTTTTCCAGAGCGAGGCTCAAATCATTTGATAGCAAATTAATTCATGAACTGTTCATAAACTGTTGAAAACTAGCTTATTTCAGCTTTCTCATGGCCTCTGAAAAAAATTGAAGTTTGTACAGTTTTAAGTTATATCAAAATATTTTTTTTCCACTACATGCAGTTAAACAAAAAAGTGATATTTTATTTTGCTTCCTTTTAACTATAGTTTCGGAAGTGAAAGAGCACAAGGTAACCTTAAAAAATACTTCTTAAAAGTATAACCCATAGAATGAACCTATTAAATGACCATTACATTTATTCTACAGTTTTCTTTGGAACTTTTATTTTACTTCTTAATTTTTGTACAAGAAAAACAAGTCAAATAAGCATATCTAAATAAATGAATATTCAATCAATTGTATTGTCATAATACTTTTATGCATTGAAATAATACAACAGATAGCTATCCTTTACTTAAAATCATGCTCTGCATTAAATAGTTTTAGGTAAATAAGCAGTCATTCAATAATAAGAATAGAATGAACTACAAACCAATAGAAAGTCAATAACAACATGTTTGCATTTTATTCACAAAATAATATTGCCACAAATCAGAAAAGCGCAAATACATAAACAATTATTTCTCAGACAAAAAGTTCAATACAATTATTTTATAAATGAATGAAAACATTTACAAATATCATCTTTGCAAACATTCAGCGAAGTCAAATATGGAAGATACATTTTTTTAATTAATAAAAACCTATAGGCACTTGTGGATTCATCTCAACACATTAACTTCTTTCATTATTGAATTCAGTGAAGTCGACAATAAATCATTCATTCATTGAAGAGAGGGTTGGTTTATGGTCACCCAACCAAGCATTCATAAATATTCAAATTATGCAAATAGCAAAGGTGAAAGTTCAAGGCCACTTTGATTGACGTAGATTGTCTATAATATTCGTCACACAGACAGTGAATGCCTATTCATTGCTACCCAATTTTTTCCGGTCCACAGGGCATGAAAGACTCAAGAGTGTTTCATTTCATTTTCTTTTCTTTCAATATGAATAGTGTTCTCTCAAATATCAAATTTCAGATATTTTATGGGAGTATACAATGGGAGATTTAATGTTTATTGATTATACATTAAATGGTAAATAGATCTAAATACCCTATTAAAATCAATTCACTCCATTTATTTGATTTTGTATATAGGAAATCAACAAACTTGTTTCAACAACAAACCTTGAGTTTAACAGGTTTTTATTTGAATAACAAAACAAAGACAAACACTTATTTTTAGTACAGTCTACAACCAAGTTTAAAAAAATGTGGACACATTTAACTGTATTATCACTTATAATTGTGTACATCATATGAATAAATAGCATACAAAAACATAACAGAATGCTTACGAGGTGCTTTATTTACAGCAAATAAAATAAATATATTATATCACTTACTAGTGGGAGATATCACAAATAGTGGGCACACTGAACTGTTATTAACTTTTATTCACTTAATGAGCCACATTCTGGGAAAACTGGGCTTTATGCATATGCATAAAGTGTCATAACAGATTAGCCTGTACAGTCCGCACAGGCTAATCAGGTACGACACTTTCCTCTTTATAGAATGTTTTGTGTGATGGACGTCTTATCTAAACAAAAATCCTGTTTAGGCAGAAAGTGTCGCCCAGGATTAGAATGTGCAGACTGCACAGGCCAATCTGGGATGACACTTTACGCACATGCATTAATTCTTGTTTTCCCAGAATGAGGCTCATAAACATAATTAGGAAAAATGTATGTCTTTCAAAGCACTGAACAAGTGACAGACAGAGTCTCAATTAGATTGTTACTTGTTAAACTAAAATGATAAGCAATTTAACTGATTGAAACAATTTATTACAAGCAAATACAGACCAGCACAAAATATTATTTATTATATATATGCTTTTAGTGAAATATAGAATTCTATTGGTGAATGAGTGAATATATAAGATTTTTTATTTCTAACTGCAGTTAATTGCAATATTTTTTCCAATAATTATATTGGTCTATCAGTGTCAGTTACTTTTCCGTACATTGGGAAATATACAAAACATATACTTCCCATACATCATTTAGCTTCAACAATCCAAAAAGTGTATGATACTAAAGCACCAACGGTCTTAAAACAGATATGTTGGCACAACAACAAATAACAAAATAAAGCTAATAAAGATGTGTTTCTACTTAAAATGGAATGAAAGTCCAGGACAATGATTTCTTTTAAATAAAAAGTGTTTATATGTTCATTCATTGAACATTGATTAATTATACAAGACAAACAAATTTGCAGTTCGACAAGCAAGCTTAAATTGATATATTATCACTTAGGAACAAAACAATGTTAGAAGCCCTTTTAAATGAAACAGAGTAGGCCTGGTCCACAATTTACAAGTGCATATAAGCAAATTTCAATCACATTGTAATGATTCAATAAACTCAACACAGGTACACATATACCTGGTGCTTAATCAATCTTTATAATTGTTTACTTAATCTTTTCCTTTCTCGTTTTTTCATATTTCTGCTTTCAGGTTTCTTTGCGATTTATAATCATTAATATTGATTAACGTGAAATGGAAGACAGGACATTCCTGTTTAAAGTTTACTTATTTTAGTGACCACATACTGTACACAAAACAAACATAATTTTGTTACCACACTATAAAAACATACAACAACTATTGCACATAATAAAATCAAGTTTTTTTTATATCGCACTAGTAAAGTTTTTTTTTTTTAAGTCAATCATATATATAATGCATATCTCAAAAATATGCTGGTGTAGCTCTGTATTTCACTTTCATTTGCTTTCCTTGAGCTTCCTGCTGGTCATTTGTTGCTACTGTATTTGAGTTTTGAGATTTCTGCTGTGACAAATCTGGCAGGTTTGTTGTGCCTCTGTCCCGCTTTCTTGAATCTCGATATTGGTCATGTGTAGCCGTAAACTTCATAGTGTCCTTAAATTTTCCCCCATCTCCACCTTCTGCCATTTTTGGCAGCTTGAGTGAAGAAGAGTAGCCTTGAATAACTCGATCTTTGTCAGCTATTGGATAGTACGCAGGTATATCCATATAAGTTCGATAATCTCGGTCAAAATACGGCACATACTGCAATGGTAAATTCCATTTCTTTTTCGGCTTCGGTTTCTTGGTCAATCTCTGAAATGCAGCGACTGCATCATCCACCTCAACTTCATTGCTCTCCAGCATCTGTTTATGGTAATCTTTCCACAAGTCTCTCTCCTCGATCGAGACGGGAACGAATTTCACTTTTAACTTTACGCGATTTGTTTTCGGCACTTCCACTTGTATGGGAATGGCTAAAGAATCTTTGAACCGTCTTTCCTTGTCCTCGGAGAAATGGTACGGTTCGTAGCGCGGGTAAAGTTTATCGTTATGAAATCGAAATAAAGGCTTACCCTCGGGAGACTGAGCCTGCGCCAGGGCGAGACGTTGTTCTTCCACCAGTCTACGAGCCTCCTGCAGACGCTGCCTTTCTTTATCAAGGTACCTGCAAAGAATGCGAACATATTCATCAGTAAGCGGTTATTCGGGTATTTTTTTACCTCTTGGCGTGAGTGCTCTATTTGCTATCTTGTTTAGCAAAAATATACTTATATTTGGCAATGATGTGGGCAATTTTCCAAGCATGGAAATGGAAATTCTTAGGGAAAAAATGGTTTTAAGAGGGACCTTAAAGATTTTCAATATTTCTTTTAACAGGACAACCCCTTCTAATGGCTTCTGCTAAAGAAAGGGAGTCAACCTGGCCTGGTATTTCTGTGAATATAAACCCTCGGCAAAAACCACTCTACATTAATTGTCTTCAATTTCAGAATACCTTTATTGAATACACAATTAAAATATATAAAATGGTTATCAAGAAAGACACTAGCCATTAAATGGTTTGTAAATTCTCAATTTTAAAACAACAATCAGGTACTGGTTACTCAGTTATTCCATTTTCCTTGAATTAATTTAGTTAAACTGTATGAATAACTTTATATTCAATAATTGTGATTTATTTTGTTTATCTCTGTGCTTTTTTTAGTAGCAGAATAATAAAATTTGCTTTCAGTAACAGCTAATGGTGATTCCAAATGATGAGTTGTGAAAGGTTAAATGAGAAAAAAAAATTGTCATTTGAAAATCAGCATGTTAAAAACCCATTTATTGCTACATATGTTCACGTATTAAAATTCATTTTTCTACAATGCTTAAAAATGCTCATTATTAAAGATACATCTTGATTCTTCCAGGGTTCTGTGTTGTTTTTTATGTTGTTATTGTTCTATTGACCTGGTTATCATTTAAATGACTAACTTTGCTTTGAGGGCAGCCTCCTGTTGCTTGGCAGAGAACTCCTTGGTCCTGTGTTTGATCACCGTCTCAATCACATGCCTATCAACTCCAGCCGGGCTGTCCGCACCTGGACATGAAGTTATATGACATGTGCAAGATTATCCCAAGTAATAGAACATTGAATATAAGTGTCGCTCTGAGACAATGCGGCTCAATGCATTAGCGTAAACACTTTCCGCTTTTATGGTATTTTTGTTAAAGAAAACTCTCTTCTTAGCTAAAATTCAGTTAAGGCAGAAGGTATTGTCCCTGATAAGCCTGCGCTAACTGCACAGGCTTATATGGGACAACACTTTATGCACATGCATTAAGCCTCTTTTTCACACAGTGCAGCTCAAATTTTAATGCCTCTTTTCCTGTACATTCAGCCACTTAACGCTAAGTCAACTTTCTATCCAGAATGAATACAATATCAACACAAGTGAGACATTTTTCTTAAAATTATACATCTTTACAACAACTAAACAGACATGATGATTTAAAATTATATTATATATAATATTGATAAATATTGTATATTTAATACCTGTTTTTGATTCTCTTCCGATAATTCTTTGCATCTCACTGTGTAACAAGCGTGGGGTGCCGTTGCCACTATTATTGCGACTATTATTACGACTGTCATTACGACTGCTGTTTCTACTGTTGTTCCTTTCCTGAAATTGGTCAGAATTTTATACATACAACATACTAGCCTGATCCCACAAGAGTTAATGTCAATTTTTCAATAAGGTCACAAAAAACAAATATCTTCTTCAGTGAAGATATTTTTTTATAACAATAAAATATTAGCAGCATCATGCAAAAATGGGTTTTAAGCAATTTGCAGCCAATGTTCTTCAAGACCAGCCTGCGCAATCACAGTTCTTTTTAATTTGGGGAAAAATACATACTTTTGGCTTGGATTTTTTTTACAAATTAAAATAAAACAACAAAATATTCCCTACAATGTCTCCCCAACCTACCGGTATATCAGAAATCATCACCAAAATTATACTTGTATACAAATACACACCAAAACACGCTCTTCTACAACCCTCTTCTCTCGCTCAATCTCTTGCAATCGGTTCAACTTGTGTATCAGGTCTGACCGGCCTTTCATGTCCGTTTCCATGGCAGCAATTTGACGCTGGAGCTCTTCAACCTTCCGAAGCCCAACAACAGATCGGTCGGATGATCGTGACCCATTCCACTCCTCTCTTGGAGGGTGTCGGCGGTCAGACATCATTTTTTCCGCTTTAAAGTCCCAGCTCTAGGGCAACATATATTGGGTCATAGTGGCAGGGCCCTGTAAATAACAAGCGAATTCGTTGAATTGATATCCCCCGCCAAACTAGAGCTTTGTCACAGACGTGACGTATACCCCCACATGCTGCATTGACACAGAATATATACAAAGGGCCATACATGTAACTCCGTAATTAACAGATGGTGTACAATGCCATTTGGTGTGCATCATCCTCTTATCCATATATATACTCTTACCAAGTTTCAATGAAATCTGCCAAAGCACTTCCAAAATATCATATGGCTCCGGACACAAAAGTGCCGGACGGACGGACAATGCCAAAACAAAATCCCTCAGCCTTTGGCGGGGGATAATAAGTAGTCATTAGCAAGCAAATCCATTCAGTTTTTTTTTAGGCTCATGCGTGTATTCGTTTTTATTATTTTTTTTAACTTAAAATTGTCAAACCATCCAATCTTGCACCTGTGGATATACAGGATCAAAATGACTGAGCTTGTTCATATACAAGTTTATTGAAAAAGTCTAACGTCTACAATGACAGTACTGTTTTGATGCCAAGAACACATACCTTTTCGTACAAATTAATATTTTTGACAAAAGAAAAATTCATAATTAAATATCAATTTATAATTACCTGAATTTCCATTATTTTTCATATAATCACAGTTAACTGGTTTATAATTAAACTCAATATTACATACTAAAAGTCATCCAATGATGATTTTTGGCATCAAATGATTGCAAAATTCTTAAATCAAGACTCATTAAGACGAAAAAAGATTGTTAAACTTCCCCTGAAATCAGATTTAAAAGACAGTCTTGCTCTGTCATTTCTTCAACTTCCATATATATGTAGTTTGCTTTTCATAAACATCAATCAAATTCAATTCAAAACCTCTCTGGTGCGTTATTGACACTGGGTTTATAAAATATTTGCCAAAAGCTTTTCAAATCAGACACTTAAACGTAAATAGCCGTGTTTGGGTGTAGGCAAGCTTATTATTCAAGCCACTGTTGATAATATCACACCCTCATGTTAATAAAGTTTTACAGTAAACAGCATTCACACATTTCATTGAGATAATTCTAAGCGCAGAAATTTCATTTATAAATTCATGTTTTTATATCAACCTTAATCGCGTTGTTTTGACTAAAATTGGGAAATTGGTGTAATTTTTTGCTAACTAATATTTCAAAATTGAGATTGAAAGTGTTTTCAATATTATATTTACCAACTTCAACTTAAAGAGCCGTTAAGGGAGATAAAACAAGTGTTGCAATTATTTAAACAAAATAAATATATATATATATACACAACAGCTCCAATACATCGCGATTCGATATATCGTATATTAAAACCTTCCATTGGAATTTTAGCAGTCATGTGGGAAAAATGTACACTTTTGAAATTGTGAATGGGGCAAAATTTCGGCCCAAAATTTCAACAACAAAAAAACACTGACAGTAGTACAGCAAATTGAGTAACTTACAAAATTGTGCATTTTTTAAAAACCAAGCAGGCATGCATCGATTTACTAGTATTACACTTCAAATGAACATGGAAAGTGCATTACAAACCGTTAGTAAGAACATTTACAGAGCTTAGTAAAGCAGATAATCATTATTCCACTAGATCAAATGGATTCTCTATCTATCTCCTGTATTTTATTAACTGTGCAACGACAGCTACTACCCTGGTATGTGGAATCAATTAATTTGCATAAATTTATTTAATGATTCAGGTTAAAGGATAGATAAAGCCTGAAAGTATGTTAATTTATGGTCAATAAACATTAAACAAGAAACTACATAATTTAAACTTAATATATATAGGTAAGGTACATATTATGTACCTTACCTATATATATTAAGTTTAAATTTCAATTAGTAAAACAAGTAATTTCAATTCAGGGATGAAATATGAATATAAATGTCAAATACATTATTCTTCATGTGAACAATATGGACCTACTAATGTACTAGACAAACGCAGTGAATTAACATTCTCATTATTAGTACATGTACTTGTTTTATAAATATACAAATAATGTAAGACTACATGACTACATCACTTACACGTCACTCCTTTGAAAAGACTGTACTATTAAAATATACAGGTACTAGATATGCATTTTGTGTATGATTGGGTTATTGTTCAGATCATTTATGGACATGCAAAAGCATTTCCAAGAGGTTATTTAAACATGAGATTCTTGTCATAGACTCAATGATTTTACAATGTTGATTTGAAGGTCTTTTGACTGGCTCGATGTCATAAAGGTTAAAGACTGGCACGCACATCTTAGCATATAAACATAACATGTATGTGTCCTAAACAAGCAAAACAATTTTNGACCATAATTCTTACAAAATGCTTGTTACAGTTGTCTGCTCTTGTTTATAGATTGGGGTCATGTTGGTAAAGAAGTGTGCAAAATATGAAAGCAATATGTCAAGGGACAAAGAAAATATTTGAGGTGGTACATGTACGCAAACTTTAACAAAGATTTATCAATAATATGCATTTTCTAAGTGGAAAAAGGGGTCTTAATTCTTACAAAATGCTTGTTACAGTTGTCTGCTCTTGTTTATAGATTGGGGTCATGTTGGTAAAGAAGTATGCAAAATATGAAAGCAATATGTCAAGGGATAAAGAAAATATTTGAGGTGGTACGCAACCTTTAACAAAGATTTATCAATAATATGCATATTCTAAGAGGAAAAAGGGGCCATAATTCTTACAAAATGCTTGTTACAGTTGTCTGCTCTTGTTTATAGATTGGGGTCATGTTGGTAAAGAAGTATGCAAAATATAAAAGCAATATGTCAAGGGAAATAGAAAATATTTGAGGTGGTACGCAAACTTTAACATTCCAACGCTCACGCTCACGCCGACGCCGGGGTGAGTAGGATAGCTCCACTATATATATATAGTCGAGCTAAAAATGTATCTCATCATATTGTTTACATTATATATAATATTAATAAATATTGTATATTTAATACCTGTTTTTGATTCTCGCCCGATAATTCTTTGCATCTCACTGTGTAACAAGCGTGGCGTACCGTTGCCACTATTATTGCGACTATTATTGCGACTGTCATTACGACTGCTGTTCCTACTGTTGTTCCTCTCCTGAAATGGTTAGCATTGTATACTACATACTGGTTGCAATAATTCAACTCTCAGCTTTATAACCCAAGGGGTTGCTGAGAGCCGCCACAGCAAAAATTATCAAAGGCTTGGGGAGTCCGTTTTTATGGATTAACTACATACAGGCTTGATCTGACATGAGTAAATGTCAATTTTTCCATAAGGTCACGAAAAACAAATATCTTCTGCAGTGAAAATATTTTTTGATAACAATGAAATATGAGTCCCATCATGCAAAAATGGGTCTTATGCCATTTGCGGCCAAGGTACCTCAAGACCAGCCTGCGCAATCACAGTTCTTTATTATTTGGGGAAAAAAACATACTTTTTGCTCAGAAACATTGGACAAATGGACAAAAAGTAAAAAGGACAAAATATTCCCTAAAATGTCTCCAAAACCTATATCAGAAATCATCACCTAAATTATACTCGGCTACAAATACACACCAAAACACGCTCTTCTACAACCCTCTTCTCTTGCTCAATCTCTTGCAAGCGATTCAACTTGTGTATCAGGTCTGACCGGCCTTTCATGTCTGTTTCCATGGCAGCAATCTGACGCTGGAGCTCTTCAACCTTCTTACGCCCGACAACCGATCGGTCGGATGATCTTGACCCATTCCACTCCTCTCTCGGAGGGTGTCGGCGGTCAGACATCATTTTGTCCGGGTTAAAGTCCGAGCTCTAGGGCAATATGTATTGGGTCATAGTGGCAAGGCCCTGTAAATAAGCAGTAGTAATTGACAAGCAAATCCATTCAAGTTTTTTTTTCCAGATGCTAATGCGCGTACTTGTTGTTGTTTTTATAAAGACTTAACATTCTCAAACCATCACATCAAGCAACTTAGAGTATACAGCATCAAAATTGTCAACTTGTTCCTATTCAAGTTTATTGCCTAAGTCTACCAAGAACAATGTACTTGTCTACACTGAAAATACTGTTTTGATGCCAAGAACACATATCTTTTTGTACGAATGTATTGTAACTTTTGACAAAAGACAATTTCATGTTTTAATATAAATTTATAATTACCTTGCATAATTTCCAGTAATTTTTCATATAATCAAAGTAAACTCATGGTTTAATTAAACTCAATTTTACATACTTAGTCGTTATACAATAATGATTTTCCGCACCAAATGATTGTGCAGTGCAAAAATCAAAACTCATTAAGACGAAAAATATGGTTAAACTTGGACTGAAATAAAATTGTAAATGACAGTCTTGATACGTCATTTCTTCTGCTTCCATATGCTGTTTGCTTTTCATAAACATCAATCAAATTAAATTCAATTCAAATCCTCAAAATGGTACATTATTGACACTGGGTTTATAAAATGTTTGCCAAAAGCTTTTTCAATCAGAAACTAGAGTGTGTATATAGCCTATGATCTAGGCAAGCTTATTTCTCAAGCTACAGTTGAGAACACATTCCACATTTTATACTTAAGTTTTACAGTAAACAGCATTCACACATGTTATTAAGAGTATTCTGTGTGCAGAATTTTCATTTATTATTAATGTTTTAGTATAAATGGATTAAATATAAATCCTTTTTGATAATTTTGCACATTTTTTAATTGTAGTAAGAACAATTTCAAATCTAAATTTGACACATCCTAACAATACTGTACTTTTAAATGAAAATCATTTATTCTGAAATAGTTTACTTCATATAAATTATAATAAACAATTTATATTACTTAAAGAATGCACACATTAATTAACAGCTTACCTACCATTGTAGATACAGTAGAATAGCAACTTACAAAATTATGAAAAAAACAAAAACAAGTAGACACGCATAGATTTACTACACTTGAAATGAACATGGAAAGTGCATTACAAACTGCCAGTAAGAACATGTACAGAGCTCAGTAAAGAAGATAATCATTATCCCACTAGATCAAATGGATTCTCTATCACCTGTATTTTATCAACTGTGCAATGACAGCTATACATGTACTACACCGGTATGCATGCACAGCTCAATTTTGAATAAATTTATTTAAAGATTCAGTTCAAAGGATTGGGGAAGCCTGATAGTTTGTCAAGTTTTGGTCTATACACTTTAAACAAGAAACTACATGTAGCTTTACAGATTTTTTTTTCGTAAAAAATTGGGGCCGATTAACGGCCCCATTCCCAATTGCAAAAGGTATATATTTTTTTCCCAAATGGAACCCAAAAATTCACAATGGAAATAAAAAATAAAATAAAAAAATCAACATTTAGTTCATCTGCCATTCAGCTCTATAAGTTAGACCTTAGTAAATCTTACATTGAAAACACTTTTATATTCAATTTGGAAGCATTTATTAGCAAAATCACACCAACATTCTAATTTCCCAATTTCGTCTAAATGCCGCCATTTGTCCCAATCCAAAGGGACCCGTCCCCATTCCTAAAATGGTGAAAAAAAAAACACTGCTTTATATATAAGTTTATATTTACATAAGTAAAAACTATTTTAAACTCAACCACATTGCTTAATGCTGCATCATAAAAGAAAGACGTATATTAATGTCAAAAACATTATTAATGATCTGAACAATATGGACTTATGTACTAGACAAATGCAGTTAATGGCTCACATCATTTGGTACTTATGTTATAAATATATAAATTATTATAAAAATCGTGTAAGACTTAATCACTCTTTTGGAAAGACTGTAATATATAAATACTAGAACTGAATTTGTGTGTGATCAGTTTTTGTTCAGACCATTTATGAACATGCAAAAAGCAATTCCAAAAGGTTATTTAAACATGAGATTTTTGCAAAGGATTTTATTTACTTAAAAATGTTAATTTCTTTAGAACCCAGTACTTAAAATAAATTTGACAACAACTTTATAAAAAGTAAAAATTATTAAAAGTATGAGCAAATGCAGGTAGTCTTCACAATTTAACCAGATGAGGGAGGGTAATTATAAATAATAATTGCCATGCAATCATATTTCCAATCAAAACAACAACAAAATCTGTTAAGTGAACACAAGTATTTGATATTTATAATGAGAGGAGTAAAAGAATAAGGTCACCCAGTGGAGTTATAGCTACCGGTAGGTCGTTTATAGGCCCAGTCATAAGGTTGAGATTAAAAACTAGAATAACCCTTTAACTTTTTGTATATGTTTTATTTAGGACTGCACATTATGTTACATAAACTATTAATTATTTAAACATATATTCTAATATGTGCATGCTGGTCTTTCACCTGTATGACATCAAGCCAGTCAAAAGACATTCAAATCAACATAACATGTATGTGTCCTAAACAAAGATTATTAACCATTTAATGCTATTTTTTCTCTCAGGTTTGATTTTTTTGTGTTTTTTTAACTTTGACCTTGAAGGATGACCTTGACCTTTCACCACTCAAAATGTGCAGCTCCATGAGATACATGTACACATGCATGCCAAATATCAAGTTGCTATGATCAATATTGCAAAAGTTATGACCAAACTTAATCCTAGGTTAAAGTTTTGGGACAGAAAGACAGACACACACAATGACAGACAGACAGGCCAAAAACAATATACCCTTTTTTTGCAAAAGGTGGCATAAAAAACTCAAGCAATTCAATTTTATTAAGTTATGTAACACCTCTGTCGGGTCATTTATGTTTTTGTCATATTCTTGTGGCTTAAATATATTATAATTCATTTGCTGAATATAAAAAATATGTTGATATTCACATTTTAAAGTACATCATATTCTTTGAGCTATGGTACTAATTATGTGCACAGTAGATCTCATAGTGTGGTAGGCTAGGTTGGGAAGATTTTATCCTTTTTATAAAAAGGAATATCAATATAGTAAAAAACTTAAAGAGTAACATAGCATATTTTATCCATTTGGCATATTTGTGGTTTTAATAACACATGATACTCAATGATAGGGAGGGGTCTTGGTATGTTTAAAAAAGTTATCAAGCCTAACGTTTTGCACAAAAGCATTAGATATGGATGATCTTTCTTGAAATTGAAGATGAAAATAATGTTTTCTATCTACATGTATCTGAATTCTGAACAAAGAAAAGTTAGCTGAATGGGGACGGTATTATCGCCTAAGCTACCCTCTTTGCTGAGCCCTGATTAATTACTTTTATTTATTTATTTTCTTTATTGTTCATGTTTTGATACAAGATATAAATGGTTAAATAAAGTAAAATAAGTATCCAAACTTTTATTAAATAAACCCTTGGTTTAACACCATCATGCAAATGCAGATATATAAAGCCAAGACAAGATGAAGACCAAACAGCTATCTTGTAATAAATAAGAGTTTTTATTATTTTTTTGTTAATTGTATATTATTTCTACTACAATATGAAGACAGATATTTAACCAAACTAAAAAAAGAATTCAGATCAGAATAAATAAACCCAATAGTAGGGCAAATTTAATGTCAACAGATTATAAGACAGTCTTGGCATTATTTTTTTTGAGGCACTAGCTCGATCGGACTACCAGCTTGGAAATTTCACTAGCCCGAATCAATTTTAACTAGCCCGAATTAAAGTTATAATTCTGTAACATTTGTAACTATGTCAGTCTTGGACCTAGCCCACTCCATCCGGTAATTATACTAGTTATAGAGTCTAGGGAGATCAACTTACTACACTGTTCAATAAGCATCCACTAAATGAGTGCCCAATGGTGATTACCGATTCAGTTCTGAATAAGCTTCTATAGCAGGGGTGTCAATTGTCCCAAATGTGAAATCCGGAAAATTAGACTGAGGGTCTGGGGCCGCACGTCCCCAACCACGATAAAGGGTAGAGCTCCCCCCAGCCCTAACTTATTGTACTTTTTTTAAGTCTTTCTAGTTGCAATTACTGGTTAATATTTATTCTTTAATCTGATCTTGTTAACTATTTGTTACACATCAACTGAAACTGGTGACTCGAGGATACAATGCAAAATAGTATCAAGTTTACTATAGACCATTCGTATCACCGCATGTGTATTTGTCATTGTATAGAAAATGTTATAAAGAATGTCGAAAATAAAAAATAAATAATTAAAATCGACAAAAAATACTGTATCCGAAAAAAGAATGTCCGAAAGATGAACGTGTTTTGCACATGAAAAAAATGTGCATATCGTTTAATTTCAGACAATGAAAACAAGTTTCCTAACAAATACGTAATAGATAATTTTGTTAGCATATATTGCTTTACAATATGCAAAGCAGATAGTGCAGTGCTTTACTTTGCAAATTGTTGTTGAAAATCGATCGCTTAAAATATTTTAAGATGGCGGACATTGTAAGATTTTTGGAAAGTAGCGAAAAAATCAATAAATAAAATACCTGGCACAATCGGTACCAAGCAAAAAATTCCGGAATGCAGAAGAAGCTTTAACTATATGAAGCTATTTCGGACATGTTACTAAGTTCAGACATGAAAAAAAGCACTTGACTGATCGGGCTACCGGCTTGGAATTTTCACTTGACCGACGCAAAAATCAATCGACTCGGTCGTCGGTCGAGTGGGTTACGTCCAAGACTGATAAGGTGGCAATTTATATTGACCATCATATAACTTACTGACTGAATCCAGTGTTCAACCTCAACCTACCTGATAAATCAATGAAGGTGGTAGCAACATTTATTAAATATATTTTTTATTGCGAAATATCACCGTTTAAAAAACTCAGTGTTTTGTTTCTTGTGCGTTGAACTTTATATTTAGTTTGTATGTTTGACTGTCTTCTAAAATATTTTAGTGAAATGCATAACACATTTTCATTTTATTTTTTTAAATCTGATTTTTATAAAATTAAATGATAAACAGGGTCTAAATTGAAAAGCACCTGTCTGACATAAAAGTTATTTCCGTCGGCCATGTTTCAACAACTTTTGCTACCTGGGTGAGGACGTAATTATCGATCGTTGATTGGTCCATTTCAGTTCGTACCAACTCAACACGCCGCAACACACAAGAGTAACAAACCCAATAAAACCAATCATGATCCATTGACATTAACCAAAACGGATAACACCGAAGCGATAGTGCTTTACCGGATATTACGCAGAACGGCAAAGGATTATACCAGAACCAATCTTCACGCAGAGTTGTCGTTCCATGCTCTCACATTACAATCGCTGCCATCCCAAGAAAATCCTACCAGATTTGGTACATTCGCCAAGTTGTGTTGAATACTCCCTTTAAAAGGACTTAATTAAGCCAACACAAATAAACATAATGAAACGTCAAAGTTTATGATTAATCAACTTGTCCGGACTGTAATTGTGTCATTCAGCTTGACATGTTTAATTAACTTACCACAAATGACCACCATGAGGAGACGATGCGTATCAGAAATAATGTCTATATTTAAGATTTAAATACCAAACGAATCGATTTTTATTGGTACGGCACTAATACGGCTGAATTATACCTGACGCGATAATTAGTTCGTTTACGGATTGACTATACACAGTTATCAATAAATCGTGGGAAGCTATGAACTACATTATCAAGGGGAATGCACCGTGGAAGCTACAAGACAACAACAACATCAACATAGCTCGATTTTGGTCGTGAACTCTTATAAGCGCTACTACAAAAATGATATTTGGTGACATTCATCTGAAAAGTGTACCGTATCGTTTGTAAGAAATGCATTGAAAACGTTAAGGTCGAAAATGCTTAGTATGAACGGAGTATACACGCTACTTACATAGCGTCAAAAGCTATCGAATATACAGAACTAAACCATTATAATAAGAAATACTGTGCATGAACGTGGTTATATGACTTTTCCCGTTAGTCGTCATTGTTGTTTGCTTTTTCGGCGAAGCCGTATACGCCAGGTTTTCACCTTAGCATGACCTTTGTAAGCGACCAATCAATTCGAAAATAAAATTTCCCGCCGGTGGGCCTGAAACTTTTCGCAGAAGAAAACGTGCAATCTACAAACAGATTTCACATTAACATTAACATGTTATTCCATCAACTTTCTATTTTTGGGAAGTTTAGGGTATGAAAAGGGATACTACAGTTCGTTAAGCAACGATGGTAACTGCGTATTCAGCATGAAACAATTGTATCTCTAATGATAAGGTTTGAGAGATAGAGCAGTTTCACACTCAGTTCTCGACATCAATACAGAATGTGTGCCCCTTTATATTTAGAAAAAAAAATTGTACCTATAGGCTGTGTTCTCATATTTGGTAATTACTACGATATTGCATTCTGTACATTCATAACTTTTAGATCATATAAGTATTGTTGTTCAGTAACCTAATACACGCTTTGACGAAAATATAAAAAATTGTTTTCGAAATTGACCATTAATCCAAACCGCAAGGTATCAAGGTCAGTTTGCGGTCAGTTACAGGAATCGTTATATAAACGCTATCGCGTAAACTATGTGCACTTAAAGTTTATTTTGATCAGAAAGACACTAAATAAAGATATTCGGCGATATTATTATGGTATGTCAATCATAGATTTTTAATGTGTTTTTAACAGTTGCATGATAAGGCAAATTTTGAATAATTTAATAGAAATATTTATCCATTTAGACCAATTTATTAAGCATGAACACGATGTTATAAATAATTGGAATCAAATAAGATTCGAGTGTTGCCGGCTGACCTATATGCTTTTATTTATTTTCATGCATTCTGTGTTTTTATATTATGTAAATATAGATATCTAAGTAATAATATCTAATAAAGCGAAATAAGCCACGAAATCTGGCGCAACACCCCGTAATTTATTTGCGTGTGATGCAGATAAGAACTGCGCAGAAAAAAACGCATTCGCTATTTTTGATCTCATATATATAACTTTTGATCATTCATAAACACCGTCAGACCACAAACAACGCCGTATATCTTTTATAAAGATATTTCTTGTAAATATTCTATAAAACAACGACCGAATTTGGCGAATTGATGTACCCCATTCATGTTCACAATATGCTGACCTCATCAATGCATCATGACCTGTGTTCCTGAATCTTGTATCATTGGTGAGGGTTCGGCGTTTTTTTTTTCTTTGGACACAAATGGAAATCAAATGTGGACTAATCTGCAATAAAATGAAGCCTAGTTTTTAAAAAACTAGTTTTGGACAATTCGGGGAAATCGTAGATCCAAAAACCCAACCTCCGTGCAGAGATTTGACGGAAACCAGCATAGCTGTTGTATGTGAGAGCAAGGAACGACAGCTCTGCATGGAGATTGCTAAATTGCTGAAACGCGCTTGTATTGTCTTTCAAAAATCGTAAACACGTAACACACGTAACTGTTTGATGTATTCAATTATAGAATATCTATATAACATGTTATTTGATTAGCTTGAAGGTGGTATTTTTAGTACAAAAATAAAACGATATTACAATTTAGCAAAATTAAGATTTCTGTCAGGAATTATTGCTTTTCTCAATCAACTAAATGAGGACTAAAACTCCTTAAACTATATCTAACTAAAGATGAAATTTCCTTAAACCATACCTAACATTGATGATATATTCTTATGCAAATGAAATTATTGGTTGCAAGCGAAATTTGTAAGGTTGACGAATGGGTATTAAATTGGGGCAAGGTCTAAATTGTCGTCAAAATGAATACTGTAAAATGAGTTTAAGTACGACTAATCATAACGGCCACGTATTAAGAGTAACAATTTAAAGTTTTAAAAGAGATGTTTTATCACTTTAGAATATTAACATGATTTAAACAATAGCAGCATGGTGTTATTTAGTAAAATACAAATATTTTAATGTCTTAATAATATGAACGTAGCACTTGTATCATGCATGCCGTCATTTTTCGTAATGGTCGTACACATTTGTACTAAAATTGTTAAGTAAAGTGGACATGGTTTGTCTCCCTTTAAATTTCCTATACGGTTTCAGTAGTATATTTTCACCGTATAAAATTAACATAACATACTTGGTGGCAATTATAACTGCTGTCACGAATTCTACAATTATGTAATGGCAATAAAACGCATAAGACTACAAAATGTTGCCAAGCCACGATTAGAAAACAGGTTCCTACCTCTTNCCAATAAAATGATATATCCCACATACAAGCATATAATAACTCTGTTCTTAAATCTGTCACTTGTATTCGGGGAATGGTCGAATGAACTAACAAGCAAGCCAATAAATGAAAAATCTCCTCTGCAGCATTGTCCGCAGAAAATCGCCCAGAACCAGTTAAATCTCATAAGTTGATTTCAACTGTTTGATGTCGTCGTCGTTATTTCTTACACCTATGTAGTAGTTGTCTCCCCTAACCCGGATATGGCGGAAAATACAAAACGTAAAGTAACCAAACTCACAACAACACTAATGCAGAATAAATTTATTTTCGTATATTTTAACGTCGCGTTTACACATTTTATAATATGATAAGTTCTTGTAATGTTTTCATTTCGACAAGTGACACAAACATAATTGTTGATGACATGGTCGATCAAAAAGTAACCTAGCGAATTTCGGACAATGTGCATTTTCGGATGCTTTACGCCAGACCTAAAATAGTGTGTTACTTTTAAAATGTCTAGGAGTATTATATCAAATAAGTAGCTGCAATCATTTTTTTTTTGGAGGCTGCACAATTTTATCGCAGAATGTTCATGAATGTCACAAAAAATTTGGTTTACTCGAGTTGAGAGTTATGTCGTACACAATATTCATGGGGCAAAAATTCAGAAATGCCACAGAAATGCAATGAAAATCTGGAACCAATATCAAGTTTGCAGAGTGATAATCAAGCTTCCGATTTAGATCTGCTCTCTGCTTGGTTTAATCATATATGGTGTTACTGTCTTAGTCAATCTGTAACATAATATTCAATTTTAACTTAAAGATATTTCTCTATAAAGAGTTGTCGCTTTGTTTTCCAAAATGGCATCATCTGTTCCACACAAGAGTTAGGATTACATATGTACAGTATCAACAATATCTCCTTGCAAAAGAACAAAGATCTAATAATGCCATAAGTTAAATGATAAAAATATGTTGGTTGCATGCTGTTTTCAGGATGTTCTTTGACACTCACAGAAACTAAAAAAGTGACAGTGTCAAAAAATTGATTACAAGCTAAAAAAGCAAAGTTGGCTTTTGTATGATTGTGATATATAATAGAGTTGTAAACTTTTTTTTTATTTGTTTTATACCAGGGTTCTCAATAAGAGCCGGCCGCCGGCCTAATCGGCCGTTTGAAATCAGATTTTGACCGGTTGAAAATTGCGCAGATTCGGAAAATTTTCCGAGTGTATATTTTTCAGTTACTACAACTAGCCATTCTTAAGACCAAAGCGATATCGACTTTGCCAAAAATTGTGAGAGCCAATTTACGATCCTCTGTCAATTACGTCATGTATCTCTTTACCCAACTAAAGCCCGCTTAAAGGCCGAGCGTCGCTGTATTGGAAAATCAATATTGGCCTATGAGAGCGCACGCTTTGAATAAGCGACCCCACTTGTATGCAGGCACTACCTGCAGTTTAATCATGCAGACGACTCGTGACATACATGTAATTGCCACATAAATCTTGGCCAGTTTCTTAAAAGACCGCACTCTGGCAACCGGCGGTAATCCTCGTTGAAGTTGTGCATTTCATGCATAATACCGTCAAAAGATTTACTCTACTCGTAAAGTGTTTTAACAAATTATCGTTGAATTCATTACACAACTGAGTCTGTTAATATTTTATTGAAATCTCAAATGAGCATAATTAAATTTGTAATCCGAAATCCACTCCCGAATGTTAATGTCAACACGCTTGTATTGGAAAATCAGATACACACTTCCAAATGTAAATGTTAACTCGACATTCACAGATTCTTGCTTCAAATAACAGTGTAAATTTATTTTGTGTTGAACTGCGCAAAAAGTAAGAAGCATGTAAAACGTCGCGTCAATTGCATAGAAAGCGTGGGTGTATTGAGCGTTGTATCACACATCACGTCATGGGATTTACGCATGTTCAGGAGCAATATTTCATCAAATCTATAAAAAGTCACTTACGCCGAAATTTATTTGATACTTTAGAAACACGGCAAAATTTGTTTTACAGACATTATTGAGAACCGGGCCCATTGAGAACTTTTAACATCAATATTTACCAGAAAGTGCTTTTAAAAATGGAATAAATGGGATTATCGGGTAATGAATAGAAACTTGAAAAGTAGTAAGTATGCAGTAATAGAGTCAGGTTGATACCAGGGCTCGACATTAACGGTAGTCCGACTGTCCAGGACAACCAAATTGTTAGTCCGGACAAGTAAATTAAAGAATCTGCTAGTCCGACGGGACAAGTGGTCGTTATAATTTAATGACTTAGAAAGAATGCCTTCATATCTGTTATTTCTGTGGAGAAAAAACACATCGTACCAAAGTATGAGCCTCCTAGAAATTGGTCCGTAGTCCCTGTTTTGTTGAATTCTAAAATGCGCATAATTAAATTATAATCCGAAACAATCTTCTCAATTTAATTTTTACTCAACGTTATCACATTCTTCAAATAACCTCCAAATGTACAGAGTGTTTTAATCCTTTCTCTCGAGAAAAGCGCGCACAAATTATTCCCTACATGTACAACATCACGTCAAACGCATGGAAAGCGTGCGTGTATTAAATTTCCGTTAAATGTTTCGTGGTAAATTTTAACGGAACGATATCGCGAATGATTTGGAATATGACATTTCCTCAAAATTAATTGCAAATCAGCTTATCGTATTTATCGTTATGGTCATTTACATAAGTCATTATTGAAACAGTTATTGTACTGTATACTGATGCAAAAGAAAATTCGGACAAAACTGGATTAAGTGTTGGGTGTTGAAAAAACACGCTTAGCGGTTCAACTGACCTATTGTGTAGACTGCGATGTTTCAGCAAAATGGATTAAAATGTGCGAAAGTGACTCTTTGGGGATAATGGAGCGTGTCTGTCAAAATCGTCGATACGATGCGTATCCTTGGAGATTTATGAGTTTCTATGCTTGATTATAGTGTGCAATCAATAATTACCGGACGTTAAATCAGATGATTCATAACGAAAGCAGAAGTGGCAAATGCGCTGTTATTTTCCGGCACTATTTTTTTCCAAGATAGTTTGTTTTTATACAAGACGATAAAAAAGAAGGGTCGGTACCAAAATCGTCGGTACGGTCAGGTTACCCGAACAACACATTTTTTTTTAAAGATAAAATGGTCAGGACAAGTGAAATTTTGGTCTACTTGACCGACCGGACAAGTGGCTTCAAAAGTTAATGTCGAGCCCTGTTGATACGGATGTATTGGGGAATCGTTAATTCTTGTTGCAGAAGCAGCTGCATCCTTGCCTGAAAATTTTTCAAAACAAGACAAAGAAATAGGCTTACATGGGTGAAAGTTTTCAGTATTAATACTGATTTCATTATTTTCATAATTTTTGTCCTTAATAAACTATAGAAAAAACTGTTATTTCATCATTATTCGACCAGATTTCAGTATTTTTAAAAGTCTGCACTTTCACCCATGGACTTAGTAGTGAAATGTTGGAATGCCTGCTTCATGTTGCAATCAATGGTCCAAAGGTTGATGACTGCCAACCAATTGTTAAAAAGGGGGTTAAAAGGTGGCTTCAGAAAAAGCCTAGAAGGAAATTAGGGAAGTCAACAGCTGTTGATCAGAGCACTCCAAAAAGTGTGAGTGTTCAAACAGACTCTCAGGAACTGTCTTATCGTATTGAAAACCCTGTCAGAACCAAGTGGCTGTGAATCTGATGACAGTTAATTAAGTGACTGTGAATCTGATGACAGTTATGGTGACTTGGATTATTTGTAAATGTCCAGAAATATTATATGAGTTCAAATTTAACAAACGTAATAAAGAGCTTTTTTCATTTATCTTTTGTTAGTTAAAAAAGCTAAAATTCATAAAATGCACAAAAAATGCTCAAATTTAAGTGCCTGGTTGACCATTAAAATAGCAATAAAATGGCCCAAAATGCAGGAAATCAAGTGCTCAATTTTAAAATTTTACGGGGGTGGGGGGGGGGCATGCCCCCAGACCCCCCTAGAAGGCCTGTTGGTTTCACATTTTGTCCTGTTGCCTCAAAACTTATTGAGAACCCTGTATACACAAAGGATGAAAATAAATAATTGAAAAACATGAATTTCAAGTTTATAAGATTGTGTCTAAATAATATATGAAAAGTCCCCCAGTTTTTATGAGCTCTGAGACATATGCCCCACCTTTTTTGATATCTCGCCAGATGCCAGAACACTGTCCAATGATTGCAGCAGACTGACAAAGCTAATCTGCCTGGGTCACAATACCTGGGAAGATGCCCCTTTAAAAGTTCACCCCATAACAGTTTGCTCCAAATTTAATAATGATTCTCTCCATGTTTAATAATAGTAATACTCGCCCCATATGTCAAACGTCTCTCACCATCATTATAATATGTGAAAAAGGAAAGTTTCTTTCTTTGGCATAGAAATTGATGTAGAAATAATCTGAAAGCACACATACAGTTTTTTGTTAAATAATACAAATTGTAATAATTTCAATTTTTTTATACATATTTCAAACAAATAAACATGCAGTTATATTATCAAACAATAATTTAGTAACAATGATTACATGATTTACAATAAACGCTACAAAATTGCATTTTATATCGTCCTTTCTTAAAACTAATTTCAAACATTTGATAATGGTTGAAACCGGTCAATCTTTTGTTGCGAACATTTGGGAGTCATAACGTCTGTTCACAAGGTGTTAATAAAAAAAAAAAAACTGTCCGATTTCTTACGTGGAAGGATTAGCCTCGCTTAGAAGCAAGTTTTTTATTTAGAGAAGAAGTCACAGCATGTACATGTAGATATTTTTTCATAAATCTTACCTATCCTGTCTATCCATCCTTACAATGCTTAATGTGAAGCCATCTTGAGTAGGAATCACATTTTACTGATCTAAACTAAGACTTTTCAACATGGTCATTATTTCAAATTTTGAAATCCCGGATTCCTTCACAAATCCATACAGTCTGTTCAAAACTGATACAAAATGGTGAAACATTTCCTAATTATATTTCAGAAGCTCAGCCCATTTCAGCTCAGGACATGGGCACTGAGGAAGGTGAACTGTCCACAACAGAAGATGAATACTGCGTGCAGTACTTTGGATTTCACCCACAGACCTTCATGAATGGCAGTATGTATGCTTTGTTTAGAAAGGTCTTGATTTAGAATATAGTACTGTTAGCATGGTTTCTGCCAATTGTCGCCAATTAATTCTGCCACTTTTAACAAGTTTGATAAATTGTTTGTCCAGAGTATTTCGACACAATTCAGTATAATTCTATGAACTAGTGTCCTCATTGAATAGCAATAAATTAATGTATGGTTAAAACTTGATCTCATGATTTTCAATCGTAGGATAAGTATATTTTTCACCACTTTAATGTCCACTACCGGTTTCACCGGAGGGGACTTATGGTCTGCGCTCTGTCAGTCAGTCAGTCTGTCACATTTTTCTGGATCCTGCGATAACTTTAAAAGTTCATCTTTTTTTCCCTGAAACTTGAAACATGGACAGATGGCAATATGGACATTATGCACGTCATTTCATTTTGTTCCTACGTCAAGAATTCTGGTTGCTATGGCAATACATAGACTAGAAATATTGCTAAAAATGGTGGATCCTGCGATAACTTTAAAAGTTCTTCATATTTTTTCATGAAACTTGAGACATAGAAACATGGCAATATGGAGATTAAGCACGTCATTTCATTTTGTTCCAACGTCAAGAATTCTGGTTGCTATGGTAACAAATATACTAGAAATATTGCTGAAAATGGTGGAGTTTCACCGGTAGGGGACCATATTGCTTGGCAATAGTCTTGTTTCAACTTATTTGATAGTTTTGTCAACATTGTTGATCGTTTTTAAGGGTCTGAAAGTATATGGCAGTATCAAAATATCACTCTTCTTGCAGATTGTCAAATTTTCCTTCCAATAAATTTGTATTTGTTGATATTACAACTGTCTGTCCATTATTAATGATAAAATACATCATGACGAAGGACAGACAGTACACAAATATTCCGATATAAAACCAGAAACAATTTTCCTCCATACATGTATCTGCCATGTTTTCAACCGAAAGACTAAGTTAACTACATGTCCTAAGGTGCTGTTTTATATTTAAATATTATTTGCTTATTTGATTAAAAATCAATAGTGCTAAGTTAAATTTTAATTAAGTGTGTTTGTGCATTAAAAAGCGGTAAAATGATTTTGTGATGTCAGAGATAAGCTTTCAAACCACTTTGCCACTCATGTTTGCAACAAAAGGCTTATTACATGTAATGATCAAATAAAAAAACAATTATTATCTAGTGGCATGTAACCATTGACTTTATCTCTTCCAGCAAATGAAAGCCATAAACTAGATAACTAATGGAGATGCCATTGGCAGTTGAAATAAAACCTGCTATTTAAAGATGTTTTCCTAAAACTTGTAAAAAGAAGCGTCTGTTTACAATATTTGCAGAGGTTTAATGTACATGTACATGTAGCCAAAAAGCACTATTTTGGCTTTTGCTCGCCCTTACATAGGTTTCTCTTTCTTTTAACAACAAGGTTTATATATTGTCAGTAACTTGTTATGCCCCCTTCTTCAAAGAAGAGAGAGTACATTGTTTTTGGCCTGTCTGTCTGTCATTGTGTGTGTCTGTGTGTCTGTCACAAAACTTTAACCTTGGTCATAACGTTTGCAATATTTAAGATAGCAACTTGATATGACTACCGGAATAAACCCCCTTCGGAAGAAACACCCTTCCCTAAAAACGTCATAGCGGAAGAAACCCCCGTTCACATTTTGCATACAGGGAAGAAACACCCTTCCCTAAAAACGACATAGCGGAAGAAACCCCCTTTCACATTTTGCATACACGGAAGAAACACCCTTCCATAGCGAAACACACCCCCTTTAAGTGTTCAGACAGGTGGAATAAACCCCCTTCCTAATTGTGAACGAAAATCCATAATTGAAGTGAAGGTGCAAAAATCTGATTAAAGAAGTGTACCGGCCGTTTGTTCACAAGTTGTTAATGATACACATTAAATATTCAAGCTGTGAATCTCAAACATCGTTATTGTGATAATTGAATGAAGGTGCGAAAATCTGATTAAAGAAGTGTACCGGCCTTTTGTTCACAAGCTGTGAATCTCAAACATCGTTATCGTGATAATTGACCCATTTGAAAGATACTTTGTAGTAAGAATTAATCAAGATGGTAATAAAACCAATGATTTATGATGGGGGGGGGGGGGAAA
>VMBQ01005334.1:0-69694 GCA_007657795.1 Dreissena rostriformis | reverse complement strand
AATAAAGGCGGAAAGTGTCGTCCTTCTTAGATTGTGCAGACATGCTAATATGGGACGACAGTTTACGCAGACACAGACTCAAAACATAATGAGCAACACTTTTGCGCAAAACACTGTTCTTAAAGAATGGTGTTAAACATCTTAGATCGACATTTCACTGCTAACTATGACATTGGCATTTGAGCTAGGGACGAGGTTGTAATATATGACACCTCATTTCTTCATGTATTCGCTTAGTTTATGTGTATACAATGAGCAGTTATAATTCAAAGCGATGGTATTGGGTAACCAATATGAAAAAAAAACAACACTTAAATATATATTTCTATATCACAGACCTAGTGTTCGAAATCGAAAATACATTTAGTTTAACGTGAGTTTTTGTCCAGATTTGTGGTTAAGTTTTAATCATAAATGAAATGCCCTCTATTATCTGATAATGCGTATAAAACAGGTATTTTGGCACCAGTCCAGGATTCGAACAACGAATTTATTGATACCAGTAATCACAACAGACATCCCGACTAAATAAACCGCATGTGACGTAATTTAACCTAATATATAAGCATGATATGTGTTTAAAGCGAAACACAACGACCATATTTTAAATGAAACGTTTACATGTTATTTATCACTATTAAACTATGTGTCAGCATAGGATCCATGTTAAAGCATAGTGTTACATGGTATATAAGTGAAAACAAAGCACCTGAGTTAATTAAAACATGAATGTTGATTTAGTTTTCCAAAATCAATTTACTTTTCACAGATATTGATAGCAACAACATAATTTATATCGATTTATAAATAAAATACAAAATATAATTGTCACTACCCACACTATGTATATCATGATGTGTAGATAGTGCTATATAATATTATATTAAAATACACAGTCATTTACACAGAAACAGAGCGGACCCCCAATCCTCAAAAAGACAACGAACGAATAACAACACTTTCTAACATAGTCTCAATTACGTATGTACTGTATATTACTTCATGGGATGTTTCCAAACCAGATGCAGTATTAGTGTTTATGAAAATTGTTTGAAGGCTTGAAATACTAATTGAAAATATTAATAATATGTCAATATATTTGTTCTAATCATATCTCAGCTGAATTCGAAAATGGTTCCGATTCGTTTTAAAACATTGCCGCCATGGGGCTTGAGTCACATTTATAATCAAATCTTCATGAACCCTAGGCAGAAAATTCGTTCAAATGATAGTGTGGCTTAGTGTGAACATGGTTTCGGTCTGGTGGAAAAAACATGACCACCAGGGAACGGGGCAGTTTTACATATATGGCTATAGTGAAACCTTGTTAAAACTCTAGAAGTCACATTTTCGTCCAATCGTAATTAAAGTTGGTCAAACAGGTGTCCAAACGAAATCTCGGTCTTGTGTAAAATAAAATAAAAAACAGGTCAATAGGTACAATTAAATAAAAAGCTTGTGACCATCTAGATGTCACATTTCAATTCAGAATAGTTTAGTTCATTAGTTTCTCAGGCGATCGCCTTAGGGCCCATGACTTCTTGTTCAATTTATTCAAAATTATAAAATTATATACTTTCTTAAATATTCATTTATTTATTAAGTGCATATTATTTGATATTATTTGAGACAGATATTGACTTGACAATTAGCATACTGAAAATAATACAATTTTGGATAAATTTTAACAATGCATGAAACGGTCATATATCGTTAACTGGTCACATTTATTGAACAATCTTTTTGAAATTTGGGCAGAACATAAGTCCCCATGATATATTGACTTCAGTGACTTATGTTCGAAACTATGTCACATGGGGTCGAAAACTTCATTACTAGGTGCAATAAATTACAAAGCTTGTGAACACTATACATATTAAAGTTATTTCCGAATCTTAATCAATCTGAACATTTGTTCTAATTATTTCTCCGATGCATGAGATATGGTGCATTTTTATTGAAAAAAACATGGCCGACAAGAGTCGAGGAAGTTTTACTTATGTGAATGTAGTAAAACCATAAGCACATTTTAAAAGTCACACGTTCGCCCACTCATCGTGAAACCAATGATTGTGGGTTGTTCATAACATGGCTGCCAGTTGTTGGACGTTTTCATAAACCTGTTCAGTTCATTTGGGTCTATGGTATGCTCCTTCGGGCCTTGGGCCTTCTTGTTAGGAAAACCTTGCTTAAAGATGATTATTTTGTCTCAATATTTGGTGCCATCAAAACTGCATAGTCCTTATGCCAAACAGCTTTGTGCCAAAGACAATACAGAATACTGTTGGTGGATTTGTCTTTGTGACCCTCTCTTTAGCTCACAATTTGCTGCGTCATTAAATAATATCTCCGCTATGATGCACTTGTTACCAAACGAAAATTGAAGGACACGGTGCAAAAAACTTAAAAGTTCATTAAAAAGTCTGGCTGAGCTATACAACATAGATAATAGTCATCTTTGTTCTTAAACCAAATCAAAAAAACTAATCTGAGAGACGAATCGTTAAAAATGCCGCGGTGTAAACGAATCGAACATTCAAATACATATAATGCAAGGGCTCATGTATGTGATATGTACCTTTCAATTACCCCATTACATTGCAAGTATAAAAACATACGCAAAGAATCTCCGAATAGTTAAGTGACATAACGATTATGCTGTATTTTAACTCTGTATGCTACATAAATTAAAAATCAAAACAAAAAGTGCATACGTCATTCACAATTTAAAGTAATATCCGGTGTAATTAACTAAAACCTGATTACATATATTTGTATCAGTATATATAATTAATTCCCAACATATGAAACTTAAGACCGAATACTTAAGTAGCATTCGGTGCAGAATTCGTTCAATTAACTCATTCTATTCATCTTCTCCTCTTATGGTCTCCACGGGGCATTGAACTGGTAACGTCTTTGTGGAGAAATGGAAATGAGGTGCTATATTGCAATTGTAGCAAAAAATAAATAAATGGTGTTTTGATGTCCTGGTTATTAATTTAATTTGCCCCCATATGACAAAGTTGGAGATGGAAGGACTGGATCGAGAACAATATCGCCATTATCGCCGCCTTTGCTTTGTAGAACTCGCTATATTCCTGTCACTTGTAATATGACAGACACATAATTTCACAATACGCTTTATGTTTTGATGCAATCAAGGTACAAAAAATAAGATTAAACTAGTCACATAATGACGTCTTTATATATACAATGATGTTGGGGTTGTCTTAGATGTTAAACATGTAATACTTATGAAGTCCACGATAAAGAAGCAAATGAATCGACACCATACCAGAAAGAAGAAATATGTGTAGCTTCATAACCAACTAGTCTCGGAGATGTCTTACAAGATCATATCAAAACCAAATATTTACAGCAACTGCAAAAGCAACAAGTAAAGCTCGAACAGTTAACCAATAAAAAGCAATACGTATACGAGAAGGCTTACACAATAACATAAGTGTGAGACACTTCATGTCGGATTGTTTAATGATATGTATTAATTTCGTTCTAAGTGTTATAGAACCGAAAAAAACACAAATAAACAATTAACTGTTGCAAGCGTTTTATATACATGAATTTCGCAGCGTTTCCCTTAATAATATTTAATATAAATATATACGTTTATATATATTAAATAGAATCGTTATCACACAGCTTATCCCGAAATACCGTTTTACAAGTGATAGCCATTTCTCATTTTAGACCAATGAACTTCTAAACTAAGAAATGTCGGATTCTTCTCATGGCAAACTATAAATTGCACGTATTTTAATATGGAGAATTGTCGCTTTATGGTCTGATGTCTCACAGATTTGTATGTGCATGACATAGGTATGATCATACAATGTGCTTATCCGTTGTTTTGTTCTTTTTGCTACATGCACAACTGGCCAGTTGTACCATGTCATCAATTACTGAGTTCGCTATGCTCGTTTGTTTCTCAGATGTAAATCTCGGACAAACGGCATCGGAAATGAATTTTAATGTTCGACAATTATAGTTCGTACTGTTTTGCTTGTTTTTTCTGGCTAAAAAAGAAGCTTTCTTTTTAAAACAATTCCTGAACCCGTTTATGTATTCAAGATGTCTTGTATAGGGACTTGTTCACGGATCTTCGTATTTGTGAACAATGCCATGATATGAATTTACCAACAAAACATGAATATTCACAAAAGCACATTCGAACCACTCCATCACTCCTGCATGTGGACTGATGTAGTATAAGCGCTATGCCATCAATACACACTGTTTGCAAAATTCTTATGAAAAGTTTTACAAACGCTTTATGATTTGTTTTTGCGATTTCGATTGATGATTACCAATAAACGAATATTTCTTTGAAACATTTCTTTCTTAATCATGAGTGTTAAATTGCTTGCTTGAATGTCATGCGCATATTCTGTTCTGAATATATGACAAGTCCCTTTTTATGTTTGTTTGCATAATGTTTTTAGCAATACATAATGTCTCATGAACGACTTACAGTCTATTGAGAAGCTCGAACAATATGCCTCAATATTTGGATGAATTATGTGATTTTGTTGGATGGAGTCTGCATTCCATAGATAATAAATTATGGTTTAGTTATTGTATGCAAAGTGTAAAACCCGACATTGACATACAATCATTTTGAACGGCCTGTTTATTGTGTTTGGTTTCAATAACTAGAAATAATTAAAACGGGAACCGCTGGCACACATAAATGGTAAATAAAGCGTAGTCAATTAACAAATTCATTACAAAAAATGATATCCGTACCTTACACTTTAGAAATTGTTACCTGACAAGGTTGAAATGTAAGACCGCCTGGTTGAATGGCAAGCGGAACGGACTTTTCCCGCTCATTATAGATTAAAACCTATATGGAAGTGCTCATTCTACCCTTGCCTTTTTTGGCGCGGAATAAAATTTACTTTGTTGCGTCTACATGCTGAACTTTCAATGAAGTGAAAATATCTTTTGCCAAAAAGAACATAAACAATACCGGTCAAAGTGTTATTATATACGGATGTATACATATACCTATAAATATACCTTTTAACCTCACACTTATTTCTTTTGTAAACAATAACTTCGTATGATATTAAAATGACTTTGCCGCCTGGACCTTTTCCTTTTACAAACAATATGATTGAATATTTATTAAATGATCAAATACAAACAAGTTACCGATCCGATCCTTCTATTATTGACATGGTTATAAGTTTTGAAAAAAATATACACGGTAAAAGTTTATGGAAATTCAATATCTCGTTACTATCGGTAATTGAATTTTTACAAATAATGAATACCTTGATAGATGATATTAAACGTCAATATTGCATTCCTTTATATAATTTAGAAACGTTAAATGATATTGATGACAGCAAAATACAGTTTGTTATAAATGATCAACGTTCTTTGGAAACACTTTTAATGGAGATTAGATGCAAAACAATATCACATTCAAGTCATAAAGCAAAATTAAGAAGAACAAACGAAAGCATATTAATATCAAACAGTGAAATATTCAAACATTCACTGAACATTCACTGACTAAAGAAAACAATGAACTATTAACTACACTAAAATAATGAGCTAAAAACGATTAGACAGGAAACTATGAATGTTTTTTTTTTTTGGTTTTTACACTTTTATATACAAAGTTTACAATATACAAGAACGTATTCATACATACATATTGTAAAATACGTTTCAGTTAGTTTACATTATGCTTATTAAAAATTATACAATTGCTTTTGTTTTACAAACAAAAACACTAACGTAAGAAAATATTTTAAACATTACGTAGTACATTTACAAGGAAGAGTGACTGAGTATTTAAGGTTCAAGATCATGTTGACATAGCTCATATAGCAAGCAATATAAATAATCGTAGTAAAGTGTCTTCACATTATAACGCATATTGTCCTGGAATAAAAACAACAAAAAAGAACAAACAAACATACAACATAAAGTATGTGAAAAGTACAATATGGTAAAGCAATAATGATGCTTATAGAAGTAAGATATATGTCAAAATATATAGGGTCAAGTTACATCAAACCATTACATTGTTGCGTAAGCCCTATGTGGTAGTACAATGTAACAATTTAAAGATTTAGACAAAACATCCTATAACCGACATACGGCAGCATACAAAGCAAAAGCGAAAAAGAATAGTGTCTTTCGGTTAGGGCGGAGTTCCTGTTTTGTGATTAAAAAAAAAAGATAAATAAGTATTATATGTTGATGAGGTATTATGCGTTAATTATTCATCAATTCTTTTAGAAGGACTATGCACTTCGATAACAACTGGTGTTTAGTATCACTTTTGTTGTTATGTATTTCCAATATTTGGAGACCTTCCAGGAGGATGCTCGACATATTTACTTGACGTGTTCGTCTTTCACTTTTCATATACGCTTTGTAGATTGTGAACCATATTTCACTTAAAGTTATATTTATATCATTATATGCTGCGTATTGTGTTTTGTAACCTATAGTTATGTTGTGTATAGTATTCAAAGGTTTATGTAGTCCTATACCCTTAAATATGTGATTAATATTAGTCCAGAATTGAGTGGTAAAAGGGCATTCTAAGAAAAAGTGTTCGAATGTTTCTACATCCTGGTAAAATAAGCAGCATGGGGAGTTATATATGTGTCATTTAAAAAGATTTTCATTCGTGGGGATTATTCGGTTTAAAATTGTGTATTTCAGTTGTCAAACTTTCGTATTCACAATTATTTTGTGTATAGTAAAATATAGTGAGTGCCAGTTTATTTTTTGGTTTAACCTTGTTTCCCAAAACTTGTGCAGGTAAGGTGAGGTGAAGTGTTTTGTTACAAGTCCAGACCTGATGTCTTTGTTGCTTAGAGCCTTCAAGTCAAGGTTTTTGCAGTATGGGTATGTATTTTTAATTTTAACGTTTGAGTTAATCGATTCATCTGATTTTAGTATTTCCTTCCATTGTGTAGGTAAAGCTAATTTAATGATTTTTGTTTCTGCTAACCAGTTTCGTTTAGATTTTAGTTTTTTGTAAGATAACAGCTTCTGAGACATTTCCATTGTTTGTTATATAATGTCGTTTATGTATAATATCCCGGATTCGATCCAGTTAGCGAATGGTAAACATTTTCCTTTGTATTTAATGAATCTGTTACCCCACATCATTTCAGATCATATATCAAGAAATGTTTAGGGTTTCGATTTGGGTTTAATATTGTTTATTCAATGTAGTTGTTAATGAGATCTTTGTAAACAGGTGGAATTGTTTTATGAACACACGGTAATGATTTAAACGAATCTAAATTCATTTTAAAGATTAAGAGGTCATTTCCAGATTGGTTTAAAAATAGTTTGGGAATAATTTTCCGATTGGCCTCATCGTTTTGACAAAGTAGTTTAATCCACTTAATTTTTAAACATTTGGCGTAAGTTTCAAAATCAGGCATTTCTATACCGCCTTCTAGCTTTTTGCCAATCAATAGTGATCGCTTTATTTTTCAGGTTTGTTATTCCATAAAAACCTAAAAAAGCATTGAGTTGATTTCGTTTAGTCTTTTTTTTAGAGGTACATATGTTTTGTACTAAATATGCTAACTTTGGTAACAGTTAAGATTTGATAACCGTAACTTTTCCGAAGATAGTTAAATTTTGTTTGTTAAATTCATTTATTAAGGTTTGACAACCAGATATTTTATTTTCCCAGTTGATAAGTTCGCATTCGTCACGGTTTGTTCCAAAAACAGTTCCGAGAGCCTTCACAGTCGGTTTGAATGTTACATCATGTATGATGGTGATTGAGTTGCATTTGGATTTACCGATTAATATGCCCTCTGTTTTGTTTTTGTTAAGTTTTAAACCTGACATCTCTCCAAATGTATCGACTATTTTAGTACTTTTGGAATTTCATTAGTATCTTTAAGGAATATCGTTGTGTCGTCGGCTAGTTGTGTTAGTTTTATTTGCTTATGTTCGTGTGTAATATGTATGCCTTCGACATCATCACTTGATCTTATATTACTTGCAAGTACTTCAGCTACAATAGTAAATAATAGGGATGATAGTGGAAACCCTTGTCTGATTCCCCTAGACACTTTAAAAAAAAATGAAATCCAGCCGTTGTTTTTAATTGACGAGAAAAATATTAGTGTATACGATCTTGACCCAATTGATAAAATCGTGTTTAAAACCAAACTTTCTTAGTGTCTCTAGCATGAGTTTCCATTCTACTGTGTCAAAGGCTTTTTTGAAGTCTAAAATATTATTGCCTCATCTATGTCAAAAATGTCAGCATAGTCGATTATATCTTTGATCTGACGTATATTGCATCCAATAAATCTATTTTTAATAAAAACCTTGTTGATCCAAGCTGATTATATTTGGTAATACTTTTTGTAGACGTTGTGCTAGTACTTTTGCTATCAGTTGATAATCGGTGTTCAGTAACGATATAGGGCGCCAGTTTTCCAGGTTTTGTGGGTCACCTTTTTTGTAAAGTAGTGAGAAAATGCATTGTTTTTGTGATCTTGATAATTCGCCGCGCGCAGTGCTTTCTAATATGCTGTTAAAAAGAAGTGGTGATATTTTTTTTCCAAATGTGTTGTAAAATTCAACAGTAAGTCCGTCTAAACATGGGCTTTTATTTAGCTTCATTGAGTTTATTACTTCAGTTAGTTCATTTAAAGATATATTTTCTTCGCATAGGTTAGCGTCATTGTCCGATAATGCGTTTGCGAAGGACGAGTTGTTTAAATAAGATTCTATTTCCAGACTTTTGGTAGCGCAGAATTTATAAAGTGTTTTTATAGAATTCAACTTCGTATTTTAAAATGTCATTCAAGTTATGTATTGTTTTGTTTTCAGTTCGCAGGGATGTAATACGTTTTTTTGTTTTTACGCGATTTTTCTAAACCTAGAAAATATTTTGTATTACGAACGCCTTCTTCTATAAATTGCAGTCTAGATCTTTTACATGCTCCAGTTGCTTTAAGGTCGTATATTTGTTTAATTTCGTTTTCAAGTTCAACTATAGTCGTATTATCATGTTGGGTATTCGAGTTTTGAATTAGAAGGTTTTTGAGTTGTTCCTCGAGGAACACCAAATTTTCATGGCGTTCGCGCGCTTTTGATTTAGAATAATGAATTAAAGCTTGTTTTATTTCATGTTTGCAAATTTCCCAATTAATGGTATAATTTAATATATTTAAATTCGCGCAATCGTCAATTATTATGTTTATCAATGAAATGTAGCCTGTATCTGATAGTAACGAATTGTTGAGTTTCCAGAATCCAGGACCTCTACTGCACGGTAATTTAAGTTTAATTGAAATAGCCATGTGATCCGTAGTCTGGATTATTGCTGGTCTAATATCGGTTGAGAACAGTAAAGGGACAATATTCGAATCAATAAGCCAAAAATCGATTCTACTCATTTCGGTTTTGTTTTATCTTCTCCATGTAAAATGCAGTTTTAAAGGATTTATTACTCGCCATATATCTGTTAATTTATTATTTTTAATTAGATTTTCTTAAGTTCGTGTTAAGAGTTATTTTACTTTTTGATATAGTTTTCCTGTCTATTTATTTCGTTAAAGTCTCCACCTATCACCTTTACTCCTTGTGCATTTTGTATTAATAATTAAGATAGTGTATCAAAGAAGACATTTCGCGATTTCTTTTCGTTAGGTGCGTATATGTTAAAGTGATATTAGACGCATTCTTCACTGTTGAATTGAGCTGAAAAGAATTAACAGGTCAAAAGACTTAGTTAAAACGTGGTAACTGACCAATTATCTGCAACTCATCTTGCTACCAGTTATTTATAAAACATATATATTATATTCGATATTTTACATGACTAACCCAGTCCAATAAGCGTTATTTTTATTAAGATCGGAGTTAGTGTTCGAGTGTCGTATGATAGATATCATTGCAGGGAATTAAAATGATCCGTAAAACAAAATTGTGTCTTTGTTTCGTATGAACGAATCTGCACTAAAACTTAATTTAGATTCACATTGTACATTGACTCATTTCTTTTGTCAGTTGTCAAAACGAAAGTACGGTTGATATTCAATTGCATTATTTTTCTCTTTCCGGGATATTGTTTTAGTATGTTGATGCTGAATTTACAAATATAAGTGTATATAAAGTGAAAACACCAAAAATAAACAGCCGTCGCGATAGACACCTAGAAACTGTTAGATGCGTCTAATATCACTTTAACTAATATATATATATTGTTTGTAAAATAAAAAATATTTTTTCTAAACATATATCATGCATTCAGAAAAAGAATGGAACATTTACTTTACATGAGGTTTCAGTTACCCTTAAACAAATAAAAAATACCCAAAACCCAGGCTCTGAGGAATTCTTCTCTATTTCTTTAAAGTTTTTTTGGGAACAAATGGGCGCCTTTGTGGTTAGAAGCATTACTTATTAATACAATATAGGGTCACTTTACAAAACTCAGAAAGAGAGACCAATTTGCTTGTTAAACACAGTGTATAAAATAGCACCAGAAACGATAGCTGACTTAATTCAGTATTGAAGAAATTAGTAGACAATGACCAAACTGGTTTAATTAAAGACAGGTACATGGGATATATTAAACGATTATCATATGCTATAATTAGTTATACCGAATGCAATAAAACCCCTAGCCTACTGATGCTAATTGATTTTGAACACGCGTTCGATACTTTATCATTCCGCTAAAAAAACAACAAGTGTTTTGATAAATGTAAGCATTGCAACCGTTTATAATAATCCTTGTAACATGATTGTTAATGTTCTTTTTATTTTGGCATCAGAAGCCTACAACTGACTGAGCACTCTGAATAGTCTCCAATTACAACTAACTGGAATTTTGCGAGTTCTAAAAAGAAATAGCGGCGAGAAGCACGATATTGTTGTCGATCCAGTCCTTTCATCTATAGACTGTCACATTGAATTAATTACAGGGACATCAAAACACAATTTATCATTTTTGCAACAATGGCAATATAACAACTCATTCCCATTTCTCCACAAAATACGTTATCAGCAAAAAGGCCACGAGAAGCCTTTAACAGAAGATGAATAACATGGTTTTATTAAACGAATTCTGCTTCGAGTTCTAGTCAACCTTTAGATCTCACAATTTTCAGTATCTTTCATACAGAGATAAACCAAATAGATAATTTTTAAAACAAAATATTAATATAACGAGTCGGATAATGCCCGACTTAGTCCAATATGTGCGATGCATGTATTTAAATAACTTAGCTATACAGGGGACTCAATGTTAAAGATTGAAGTCAGAATGAAACGATATTCGTCTTTTTAAGATACAAAGTAACTGAAAACAATTTGTAATCGAAGTATAGTCTGCATCATGTATACAGAAAATAGATAGAGCATATTGATTAAAGAGCTTGCGTATATGTGCAACATGTTTGTGGTATACACATCGTTCAAATATGTTTTGAACATGCCTGAATGTTTCGGATCAATAATTTTTATAAATGAATTGTTTTTGACGTTAAAACAAATTAAGAGATTCTATATAATGTAATCAACCACACTAAAACAAGTTTATATAATGTTTTTTGCATATCATCAATCTTGATTCTACTCGATACTATGAAAATAATAATGCTGCTTTCTAGAATCATTCAGAAGAAGAATCTACACGTTTGCTTATACAAGAATTACCTTATTTGAAATAAGTGTTAACACGTATAATTTTAAAGCAATAATCCGGGAGCTAAATTATGTATATGGAAATTGAATTGTAATATTATTTACATTCATTTATCTTTGCTTTTTGCTTTCTGTTTCATTATCCGCAAATAATAAATAGTACATGATCATAACATCAAACAATACAGTCATGTTACCATTACCGGATCAGTAGCGTAATAAAATTGTTCTGGTGAAAAGCAATACATGTTTTGAAACTTCTTTTACATCAATTCGATTAAATATTACCTTTGCTCACTGATTCAGCACATATCCTTTTTTTAAAACGCAGGCAAAATGTATTTGTGATACCTTTTTTTCGTCGCAGAATTCATGCGTTAACGGATCAGTTGTAGCCATAATGGATCACGTGATCGAAACCACTCAGGGGCCATATAACATGCGTTCTGAACTGTCGAAACATGAACTGTGTTGTTTACAATGACCAAATTATATTGCCAGTTATAAATTATATTTATTTGTTTTTGTTATTTATTGTTTTCTTTATGTGATCTTGTATCTACGTTTTACGCATGGTGTTCTTGTGTGAATTATCTGTTGAAAATCCTAAATAGATCGAAAAGATATGGGCATCTTATAAACCATGTAAATTGTTTGAATCATATCTAATCATCAATATTGAACATGGAACATAAATAAAACATTAAGATTGAGATCATTTATTGTAAGAATCAACAATATTTGCATATATTTTAATATAATATATTACCAATACGCATATTATCACGCTTGATCCGTTATTGCCCTAATTTTTCATTTCGTGTAAGGTGTTGCAAAATCGTTAACACGAATCAAAACTGAAATGGGCTTTTGCAGGCAGAAAAACTACTTAATGGTCTTTAAAGTAAAAAGGTAAACTTCTAACTTTCGAACAGAGTTATAGCATTTGGCCGCGAAAAATGTTCAATCTCGATTTGTAAACGAGACGGAAGTCAACAAAGTCGTATATACATGTCAGCAAAACATACCGAAATGTTTGACAACGAGTAGCTCCGATTACGACTCATCCGTGGCGTTTTAAAGAACAGGCCTTGAAGATGCTGTGTGCAAAATATCATCTAAAAATGTCAACTATTTATCGCGAGATGCATTCCTGAACATCAAAGTGATCCGCTATGGGTAATGATCCGGTAACGGTAACTTGACTGTATATGTTGTTATTTATTTTTACAATAGGTAAGTGTCGTTTACAATAACTGCGAATAAAACAGTATGTTGATTCACCTATATTGAATTATTATTGAGTTATTAGATTAATTAACTAGAATAAATCTGTGTTTAGTATTATTAAAATTTATAAATAATAATAAAAAAATAACGACCAGCGAACTTGATAGTATCACTAAACATACATGCAAACCGATGCAAAGCTTCTAGAACTTCACACTTAGCCCAAAACAAAGAAAACATATGGATAAGTCCACATTGTATAAATTGGTTTTATATTCTCGTTATGAATAATAATTATGTTTTTAAACAGTATTTCAATATTAGTCTTAGTCCGAGTGACGTAGATCTTTTTCGGTTTTATGAAACCTCTTTTGAGAAAGGTTAAATGCTTTTAATCTATAATAGTAAATGTGTGGTGTATTTAACCATATAACACGATTTGTTCAAAAGCTGTGACTATACTAATAGAATCGGACAAAAGTTCCCAAAATAACAATAATAGGTCTGCTGCTGATAGCAGCTGAAGACTGAACTATGCCAACATTGAAGATACGTACGCAAAACCAAAAACATTTAGTTAGTGACAACTTATCATTAAAATCATACGTTAGACAAAAGAATCGGTTTGTTTTTATCAAAGGATAGTGTCTTTTCTTTCTTTTTCAAAATAAATCTTTTATATTGGAAAGCGTGAGAAAGTATTTACCACTGCACGAAAATCCCATAATAAGTATATTCAGTTCTTGATGGGAAAGTAATAAATTTACCATTGTGTACCAGGAGAAAAGAACATTACAAGTGATTGTTACATAAAATGATCACACAAATGCCATGTACAGAGAAATATGAGACTTGACAGAACATCGCAACAAAATACTTGCAGCTTAAAGGGTGCACTTGTTAGGAGCAACTTGAAAGTTTACAAATAGACATATACACAATTTCAAATCCATTTACCATTTGTATCCACATTTTAATTATTAAAATGGCATTTGTTATTAAATATATGTATATAAAATATATGTTTGGCAATAAAGTCACTGGTAAAATACATGAAGGTAGCGGGCTTTCAGACGCGTCTCGTGACATGTCATGGTTAAACAATGATAAGAGATTGAATTAGAAAAGCAGTAGTATTGAAATAATACGTTCAAAACATAGGAAACAACATTTATACCAAAGTGGGCATATGGTTTCCCCCAAAACAACCACTAAGTTTAAAAAACAGCATAAAAAGCCAATCACTTCAGTAATTTGCATTAACTTGTATTGCTAATTATTATCTTATGCTAGGTCAATAACTACTTGCTGCTGAAAGTTATGTCAAATCATTCTGGTGATTCCTTTAATCCCAATCAAGGAAAACAGAAATGTTACCATATTTGTTAGACAATAAAGGGAACGAATACGTCAAAAGTGTATAAATTGCATAGTTCTGTCGGCCCATTGTGGCAAACAAGTAACGGCTATTATTTACAGAACGGAACTCACGTATTGTCTAATTAAGACTGTATTTTTGCCATTAACGTTATGACAACGGCGTGAATATGTGAATAACTTTCACACAGTACAGTCTTTGATGGATGCCGATATGTTAAGAAGGTAATGTATATGCTAAACTGCATCATTCCAAATTATGTGTTGCAAACAATTGTGCACACATCTTTTTACATCTGATATGATTTTGTACGACATCTCATAGGCGTTTTGTTATCGAAAGCTGCAGAAATTTGGTCATGCAATTATTAGACAAGACATCTCATAGACATTTGTCTGTTCCACAGCCTGGAGATATGTATTGTGGTCGATATGATTTCAATGAAATTGCAACAGTTACGTGGGTATTAGATGTATTACATCTAAGACATCCCGACAAGCAATCGTACAAGGTAAACACACACGATATGATAATGCTATCATATAGATGTTTCCAATTACAAGTGATGGGCTATCGCGAGTTCTACAAACGAACTCATCATGTTGTCCTTACCTCTTCACACCTCTTCATCATTGGGCAAGATAAATTAATAACCGGGACATCAAAACACGATTCTCAGGAATGATGACGGATGGAGCGCTTATCACACAAACATGATACTACAGTGCAAATCATATGGTACTGGAATGGGTCAGATTAATGTGTAAGTTTAGATTTTGCAATACTATGGCTAGTAAGTATAAGTTTTAACTGTCAATCTACATTGCCGCCGACGCAATCAGAATCGTCCATAACACCGTTTTCGTGTAAAGACAACGTTATGTAGACTTTCATTTCGCATTCTAATTTGTAAATGCTATTTGATAAATTATAGTAAAGACGAAAACGCGAGGGTATACTGGTGTTTCTGTTTTCTTGTGTGTTTTTACCGTGAGTTGAAACGTCATACCAAACATATGTGTTGAATTGTACTTTTTCATTTTATGTCATAATCTTGAGAATTCGTCAAAATCAAATAAGAGTCAATAAATTAGTATTTGATGTATACGGAATGTACGCGCAATCAAATAACATCAAAACAATCATCACGGATGCTGATGCTTTGTTTGGGTTTCCATGATTAATTACTGTCAGCAAACTGACAACAACATTCAACAAACTGTATGCATCAACAGATGTAAGAATGATTTGCTCAGGGGACGAAAGAACACACGATACAGACATCATGGTAACATTGTTTAAATTATAAAGAAATAAATAAACGAGGAAACATACTTACATATAGTTTGGTTACAAGTTCCATCTAGTCACATTCCTAAATTACATTGACCAAAAGCAAAATATGTCTTAAATCGATTTCTAATACTGTTACTAATTGAGACTAGATCTTAAATCAAACGCCATTCTAGTAAAAATAGCTAGGTTAATTAATGTCGTCCTATTCACAGTAGACATCAGTTGCTCAAATGTTATAATAGAAGGCCAGCGTAGATAATATTTAGGTAACAACAGTTTTCATAATCAACAATCAAAATCTTTTTGTAAAACATAATTTCTTAATATTCAATATAAGGTCGAGTTAATTTATTTAAGCACATAAACAAAATACGCACGTTTTTTTTATTACATATAATTAAAAATGAACATGATATTGTTACGTTCCACCTCTGAACGCTTGTGTACGTACGAGTAGTACACTGTCTTTTCAGCCGTCCATGCTGCACTATCTAACATATGAGGAGGGTGTATAAACAACACTGTTTGAAAAGTTATTAAATTTTATTGTAGCACGTTGAACAAAATAATCATTGCTGTATGCAACTCAAAATTTATTACATTAGTACATGTATATATAATAGTCTTATAAAGGCAGTTGGTGTATTTTCACCTGAGCATAAGATTTCCTACAGTTCATTATTTGAATTGTTACAAGTTTACTTGTTTAATGTATGAGTCTTTCACAATTGATAATGGCAACCAATTTTATGTTCATACGAACATCAATAAATGCTTCAAACTGTCGTAATGAAATGTCACAGGTAAGTACTTTAAGTATGATGTTAAATGAGCTCTTTCGAATAAATATGAGTGAANACTGTGGACACACGGCATCTGGCAAGTGGGATCTATACTCGCGAGAACAATATACACGTGTACGGGTGTCAAGTCTATATGGAGCTACCTTGTATTGTTATTCTTTACTATTGTGTCAGACAATGATTTCTTTGTACTTATTTTGGCGTTGTTTTACTGTACAGTGCATATTTAAAATCCAAATTTCGATAGCATTCTACCGTAAATACCCCTTCTCTCTCCTTATAACCATTAACTATGTGTTGTTGTTAAATTATCAGTAGGCACAATAATTTACTAAAATGTACTTTGTCATATTGCCCTTTTTGTATATGTTAAATAATTGGGTAAAAATAAAAGTTCTGTTCTGTATTAGTCACAGAATCGTGCATCAATAATTCATTATAACAAAAGTTTTACGATTAAGAAACACATTTAAAGGGATATACAGGATATTTGCTTGTTTCGATTTTATTTCAAGGGTGATACAAAAATCAGTATTTTGACGAGTTGCAAAACACGAGTGATCACCCTTAAAATAAAATCGGTAATCTACCCAAACCAACATATTTTATTTTACAACACAGTTTTACAAATATGAACACTGATAATCATTTAATCCATTTAATATTAGCCAATACGGCGGGAATCAGAATGAAGCGACGCTATCTCATTTCAAAATTTGGTCCCGACTCCATTAAATGTGTGTTACATGTATAATAATAATAGAAATGATATTATTATTATTATTATTAACATGCGCAATGATACATGTATCTATATATTCGAAAGATAAATACATGTTTGTATATTTAAAATCTACTGCGAGATTAAATAGTTAAGGTCACGGTGTAACGCCGCGGATCGTCACCGCGGACCACGGTGGACGAATGCCTGCTGTGTTTTTTGCCGAAGAAAATTACGTCCGCGATGGCTTGACACGACGCTCATCGCGGACCGGTGAAACTCCGACGTCCGCGGCGATTCCTACCAAAAACGCGTTCGCGGTGACACCGCGGAAAATGAATAATTTCTAAGAGCTGTACTGTAGATTGTAACGCGGCGGTTGAAGTCGCAAATAAAACTTGATCGTCTGCATAGAGTATTAGAAATAACTTTATTTCATTGATGGAAAATATATTGTCGATATCCGAATTGATATTGTTTAAAATATCGTTTACGAACATCATAAACAGTAATGATGAGCCGCAGTCGCCTTGCTTTACTCCTTGGTGTGAGTATAGGATATCTGATAGCTCATTACTGTTTTTTACTACAGATCTGACCGTGGAATACATCGCTTTAATAGCATTAATAATTTTCGTGCTTATATTTTGTGCAGTTAGTTTTTGCCATAAGAATGGGAGATTGATTTTATCGTAGCATTTTTCATAATCGATGAAGGCACTATATAATTTATGCCCACTATGAATGACTTTGGCTATTATAGCTTGTAATAGGAAAATACAGTCAGTGGTGCTATTTCCTTTTTGGTAACCAAACTGATTGTTAACTATAGTTTCGTTTTTTTCTGTCCCTTTTGTAAGAGGGTTGAAAATAATTTGTGAATACATCTTGGCAAGAATGTTGTTTAATGTTTTACCCCTATAGTTTTTAGCTGAATTCGGGTCACCCCCTTTAAATATAGGTACAATGTTACCTAGTCCCCAGTTTTCTGGATACTCAGCGTTGTTGAACAGGTTGTTATAAAGTGTGTAAAGGTACGGGAATATGATATCAAATGCGTTCTTTATGAGTTCTGCTGATATTTTATCAGGTCCACAATCTTTGTTGTTTTGTTGCTTAAACAGTGCTTGATGTATTTCATTTAAAGTTATTTCGCAGTGTAAATCTTCATCGTTAATTGAGATATTTTCTGCAGTTTCGTTATTTACATTTTCAGGTGTGGGTTGTGTTTCTCCTTATAAATTATTGAAATGTTCAAATAGGTCCGCTATCTGTTGATTGTTTTTCTTCTTATTTTTATTTGTGTAGCTTTGTTTAACTGCTTTCCAGAATTTTCTAGGCTGGGATTTAGCAATATTTTCGAGTTTTTTGCCTTGGTTGATTTTATAATGAGTTTTGGCTGATTTTCTAATTTTATTATACACAGTTCTCCGCTGTAAAAAAATATATTCTGTTTTCGTTTGATTGACAGTTGTTGAATACATTTCGTGCATTTCTGAATTCGCGTTTCGATTCATGACACTCTTTGTTAAACCACGGTGGTTTTTGTTGCGTTTTGCGATTATATGAATTCAGATTACCCCCTTTAAACGATTTACTAAAAACTCGCGTTGCTTACTCATGCATGAAGTCCGTGAGCAGATTTACCTGGTCGACCGTACTCATGCTACTTAAATACGTAGTTTATGTAAATTTGCGTTTAATGATTCTCGATAAACGTGAATTTAATCTTGGTTGAAAATTAATTTCGTTTCCGTTACATTGTTCGCATTATTATCTTGAACATTATCTAATATGTGATTTTTTTTAATTTTAATGACAAATATAATGCAGCATGATCTGAAAAGGTGTTCCAATTAAGTACTTTAAAGTCATTAATAATATGCGTATGTTCTAAATTTATAAGCAAGTAGTCTGTGACGCTGAGACCTCGTGTTGATAAGAAAGTATATTGGTCCGTTTTATCGTTTTTAAATCGTCCGTTCGCTATAATGTGACCTGTAGATTTGCATAGAGAAATCAATTTGTGTCCGTAATTATCTCTAACGTGATCAGAGTTAAGGCGAACGTTTAAATTGTCAATATTATTGTTATCCTGCACGTGGTCTGCCGTCACATTTAAATATATATCATTGCTAATAATATCCGATAAATTTCCAGTCCTAGCATTGAAATCACCAACAATACAGGTGGCCCCAAGTGGCCCTTAATGCTCTATACCTTTTTCGATTTCCTCGAAAAAATCGAAGTCATGGCCTATTAACACTTTTGAGCTAGCTGGTGGAATATAACATAGACAAATGAATACATCTTGGTCGGTAGTTAATATTTCTTTATTTATCTTTATCCATATTAAGCCTTTTTTATTTTCTTCAATGACTGATATTTTATTGTTTAGTTTTTTTTATGAAAATAAACGCTAAGGCCGCCATTATAACGACCTTTCTTTGTTCCGTGACTTTTGTTACCGAAAAGATGGAAAGAGATGTTTTCATTTATTTCTATGTTAGTAGTCTGTTTTGAGTGTGTCCATGTTTCAGACAGTAAAATCAAGTCATGCTCTGCAATAAAGCTTAAAAAATCCTCATCATTAATTTCCCTTACTAGTCCATTCACATTCCAAACGAGAGTTCTGTGTTCCTCCTTCTGGTCCTAGCACGTCACTTCACAGAATTGGTCGTTGCTGTTGTTGCGTACCATGAGTCGGGAGCCAGCCCACTTGACCTGTTTTCCGGCTGATTTCTCACGATTGAATACGTCATTCAGTTGCCGTCGTTTATTTAGAACTGCCTTGGTTTGCCGAATGCCTATGCCAAGGCCCGCATTCCTTATGACGTCTTTTTTCGTCGTAGCCGTAGTTCTGACCAGTTCTCGTTGTGAATAGTAGTGAAACTTAGCGACGATGGGTCTCGATTTTCCATGTTTAGGTTTTCCGAGCCTGTGAGCACGATCCAGCACGATATCGTCAGTTAACTGCAGACGCTCTGATATAACTCGTATGACTTTTTGTTGGCAATTTTCCTGTTCTGATTCACTGAGCCCATAAAATAACAGGTTTTCGCGCATGCTCCTGCTCTCTAAATCGTTTGTTTTTGCCTCTAATTCGTCCGTTTTGGTTTAAATGTCTGATATAGCGGTTTTGATGTCTGAGTACTGATTATTGATCACTTTTATTTCAGAACTGGTTTCCTTTATTTTCTTTTTGGAGTCTTCAATTTCGCAACTGGCGAATTGCACTGCGTTTTCGACGTCGGATATTTTTACGTCTCTTGCTTTAGAGTCATTTTCTATTTTTTCAACGCGCGCATTTATTTCGTCAACAAGCTTCTCGAGTTTGTCTAATTTTGACACAGATAGTTTGATGCTTTTTATATCTTGCATTATTTCTACTGCCCATGGTGGTGGTGTCGTAGATGGTGGTGAAGGCAAGTAGTATTGGTTCTCAGTACGGACCTGGTTTGGGACGTTTGTAGGAATAGGTTGGCGGTGTGGTGTCATAAACTGTAGATGAGGTGCATAGTACTGACCGTTGTATGACGGAGTAACCGGTGGGACTGCATATGGTGTTGCCGTTACTGTACACTGCTGCATTTCAGCTGCTGTTGGTGAGCTTTCTGCCATAACCTGCCACTTCTCAGGCTGATCACTGACGGAGTTTGGTGAGGCCTCTTGTTTCGTTCGCTTTTTCCCACCCTTTTCTTGTCCCTTTTTTTGGCTGATCCTGATCCTGTTAAAAATGTCCTTTTCTTGTCATGGGTCAACGTAAATATTTACATTAGTGTTTATCAATAAAGGTTACCCGAGGAGCACGGATTTCTTACTTGATGTTATGTTCTCAACTCGAGTTTAACCTACTTTCTAGCGGTGCACGATTTTTACACTTTTTTCTTAATCCTTTGCGATATTGCCCGCCTAAACTTTTCAATACAACACACTTTATTTTATTATAAAATGAAAATTACCGTGATCGTTTTGCTCCGTAATATCCATTGTCACAATTATTAACACTTGTTGTTGAGGTATATCGTGTTTTAGATATTTTATGAATGTTCGTATGTCCGCGAGTACTAATTTTATTTATTTTAATCTCCAGAGGAAAAAAAACACAGCTATCTTTAACGGAAGGGGAAGTAAAAAATAAAAACACGGTCTTTAGATTAGGTGTCGTATTCCGCGAAGGTCTATGCTTACAGAAAAAAATGAATATAGTTCGTAAATAGAATCATACTTAGTCAAATCATATTTATTGAAATCTTTTTTTGACAATATTAGCGTATGGCACATACGTGCGATTTACAATTTATTATCCAAAAACACGTATAGTTCAACCGTGTTATTAGTATTTTGTTCCAATAAAGGTCCATGGTTAACACCGGATCATGAATATGCTATTTTATTAAAACCGTCCAAAAGCTATCAAGTACGTGTAGAAGTATAACATGTATGTATTTCAGGTTAACATACGTTAATGCGGCACGCAACATTCAACATGTTCTTCATTTTATCAGAAGTCTATTGAATACCTTACTTTTTCTAAACATTTAACATTCTTAATTTATAACACGTGCGTGTTTTTGATAGAAACTAAGAGCTATTTGGTCATTTTCCGCAGATGACTTGCTATTTTTTTTACGGCGGGGAGCGCAAAACCCATTAGGTTCCCGTTCGAAAGGATACCCTGGATTTTTAGTAAAGTTTAAAGTATTGATCTGGAGCACACGGCATCTCGATTTTAAACGGTCGCATTAAAAAAAAAACGAGTCAGTTTATAGGTTCGGTTTATAACGGTGTCGAACGTGCGAACGCTTGCTTTGGAAGCCAAATCGTTACCACTTACCACGGATCAATTGTTGTGGTGACGTTCATCGTTCTGATTACAATTATTAAATAAGTATTGAACCTTTTTGAACACATTAAACGTTTTCAAAATATTTTAACACTCGTTTTGAACTGTGTAAATTTTGTACGTTGCTACATGAGATGTTAAATGTAATGGAAATAAAGCAAGAAACTTTAACTGTAAATAAAGTTTAGGTCTTGAATATTAAAATGAAATGTATGTTCATTCCAACAATAGTTTAATACGGTTTTGGCGTCGAACAAATCCAAATAACGACATATATCATTGCAAAGTTTACTCTAACATGTAGATACATTCATAACCCAATTGAATTGCCCTTCTTCCTTTAAGCATATATACGCGTTCAGATAGCAACGAATTTAATTAAAAAACACATTGCTTACGATGATTGCTTCGTTGGTTGTCTAATTAATTTCTGATTCAGTTTTTGTATCGATTGCTTGTTTAGATGATTGCCAAATGTGATTTGGTTGTTTTTGTATAGGTTTAATGTTCGTTTGGTTGGTTGGACAATAGTATATTCGATTAGTTGTTCGAAAAGTAATATAACAGTGGATTTATTTGGTGGTTGTGATATTGGTTATTCAGTATGTTGGTGTATTTGTTGCTTATATATTTGGTTTTAAGGTTACTTGGTTTATCGGTTGTTCGGTTTAGTTGTTTATTAGTTTTAAATAGCTATTACTTGTTCGTTTATTGGTTGTCTGGTGTGTAGAATATTTGTTGTTTGTTGTTTTTGTTTTATTCACTTATTTCTTTTTTTCTCCGTTGGTTGTTTTATTTGCTGTTTAGATTTATCGGTTGTTAAGTTGGTTGGTATATTTATGAGTTTCGTTTTGTTAGTTTATAGGTTTATTGAGTGTAAGTTTGTTTTTGTTTTTACTTATAAGTTGTATGTTAATTGGTTGTTCGGTTGTTTGGCTAATTGGTTGTTGTAAATTGCCCTTTAAACTAATAGATGACAGTCGGACAGTCTAAGTTAAACGCATTTATACCTACCTTAAATAAAATCGACCGCATGAGAAGTAGACAAGGACGATTTTTATCTGACAGGATTTGTGAAACTGATTCCTTTTCAGCGATAAAGACGTCTTTTGACGGAGTGACATTGTTAATAAACGTACTCATTTTCCCGCAAATGCGTGATTAAGTGCACTATAGGGTAACCGAAGTACGGGGATTATGTTTTTATTGACTTTTACATCTCAAAGGTTAACAGCAACTGAGAACATTACTGCAAGATTAAACATCGATTAGATAATCAATTAAGAATATTTCCCTCCGTTTTGCGCGACTGAGTGATACCATTCTGTTAACTTACCCTGATAAAATGCTGGGGATAAACCACAAGTAAGATGTTTGCCTTTCTTATTATTATGTTTAAACTATTGAGCGACATTCTCTGTATCGATTTAGACTTCTTCTTTTTTTCTGTTTTCATGCGTCAAATGAGTTTCTATTGTAATTCCTTAAGCGTTCGCGTTTAAAGGCTCCGTAAATAGTTATTCAGACGTCACATTATATTTACGCTGTACCGTGTACTTTTTATTTATTTATTTATTCATTTTATTCGATTTAATAAACAATGAAACGAAGTAAAATTACTGGTTAATATAAAATTCATATGAATTCCTGTCATTTATTTATGGCGTCCAAAGCGTGCAATTTGAAAATCATTAGACATTTAAATCACGTTTGGCGGATAATATGCGTCGTTTAAGTCCGTTATTCGTGGCTATTGGGATATTGATACTGTCCAGTATTAGCTGCAGTATTAATTCTCAAGGAAGTTTGTTTGCTTATAATTTCCACAAACAACCTTTGTCGATGAAAATAGTAAATGGATAATTAGACTAATTTGAGGATAATGAGTCTCATGTGACCAATAACGAACCTTGGGAATCTATATGAAGAAGCTATAAGAGAATTCGCTGATCGCCTGGCAAACAAGTATTTACGTTGAGATTTACTTTGGAACTATATATTCGAAGAGGTTTGTGGATTTAAATAAATATTTTCTAAGAAAATTCATCCTTAGGTCTCTGTTAAATAACAAAGCATGTTTTCTTGTTGTTGAATAGCTAAGTTTTTTTTTTGTATTGTTATTGGTATTCGATGTATTTTAAATAGAAACAATAAATGCATGTAACATGGCTTGGTGTTCATTTTTTGACAGTAGTGATCGATTCAGATTTAAAACGTGTGTGCAAGGTAATCAAATCTAAAACAGTGTTTTTATACATCTATTTTTCGTTTCACTTTTTCTTCTTAATATTGAAATCGATCGTGAGTTTGACTTGACAAACTTTTTATTATCCAATTCAATTGTCCACCCTTTCGTACTTCAATCCGTTCATACATGTATTCTTTCTTTATTCGTTCGTTTATTCATTCATGATTTCGTTAATTTCGTAAAAGAGTATGTCGTCTGCCCTTCTTTCGTTCGATAATACTCTTTCGCTAATTATCCATTCATTCATGTGTTCATTCATTTGAGCCACGCTCTGTTTAATGCATGTGGCTAAAGTGTCGACCAGATCAGCCTGTGCAGTCCGCACTGGCCTATCAGGGACGGCACTTTCCGCTTTTAAGATTTATTTCGTTTAATTAAAGTATCCTATTAGTTAAAATATTGTTTAGGAAAGTGTCTTCCCTGATTAGCCTGTGCGAACTGCACAGGCTAATCTGGGACGACACTTTACGCACATGCATTAAACCCCCTTTTCACAGAGCGAGACTCATTTGTTCATTAATTTAGTCAATCGTCCACTCGTTAATTCATAAATAAACACCTCACTTATACCTTACATTGCATACATATATGGTTTAAAAAGTATACTTTTAATGTATAACGTTTTCAATGATTCAATTTAATACTAATAATAAGCTTGCCCGTGTGCAATTCAAGTTCTCACTATAAGAATGCAACGCACTTCAAATGTTATAAAAGTGAACCAGACAATATGGCATTGTATTGCACCTAGCGCAATTCAAAGAAACACTCCATTAATTTGGTGCATGGCTTAACACTTAGCGTTCCTTAGAAAAGTTGTCGTCTGAAATGTAAATGAGTTCCTAGCAACGGGAATAATCACCGCCTTCGTTTCATACGACATTCTGTAAACGCAGCAAACTTGTAGCTGCTAAGTAGCAGGTAATGTACCCACACATGCACGAAACGAGTTGTGTAAATTAATTATTTTAAATTTTGTCTTATGGGGATAATACTTCATTTGCCTATCTATTTTCGTCAGTATCAAGGGATGTAAAACTTGATTCAAGCCTATTTGAAAATGTCATGCGTGCACACTGATAAGTGCTCACTCAAAGATAGTGTAGGAACACTTGACGAAAATTGAAATACTTGTCTAAGGTTCCGTTTGGGCTTTGTACTTATCTCCGTATGTACGCTTTAAATGAATCAATGAAATAAAATAATATAATCTATTTTACAGCTACATCCAAGCAGAGATAAGTTTTTAATTAAATGTGTGCCTATTGTTTCCGACGAGAACAATACTATTTTTTTACGATCAAATTTTATATGATATTTCATTGTTTTATAACAATCGCTTCACAGTGTTTCACGCTGAAGAGCCGGTGTTAAAACGAGGCATTCAAACAGTCGGGCGATAAGACACAAGTGTCCTCAAATATTGGCATTGTAAATATAAAATATGAAACACAATACGGTTTTATTAATGTGTCGACATTGTCTTTAATATAAGTGCTGAGTTGTTTATGGACGGACTCGATAAAATTTGCACCCATGCACTAATGTGGATACAATTTCTATATCGTATAAGCATGCATGTAAGTAAAATTGTGTTAGTTTTCAATCATTGTTTTTCTTGTTCATCATCTTTTTTTCTAATTGTTGTGCGTTTGTTTTGCCGCTTCTGTTCATCATACTATTCTTCGTCGTCTTTTACTTACTTCTTGCATTCATATTGGTAATGCAGTATTGAGGTACTTACGGAAATATACAATGGAAACGTCTTGTGTTTTTTAACATAAGTTAAGAATATTAATTATTCGCCTTATATATTAAATTCATTGCATTTATTCTTTGATCATTTTAAGACAAGACCCAAAAAACGACGTCTTCATTCCTCATTTAGAAAATCGGATAAGGTGCGACGTGATTTCGGCCATATATATATCCAGACCGATTTCCCGTACGAGTATTTTTTTCTCATGAACGATAAATCATTTGAGATATCCGACAAAGATCCCGGCATTTAGATTGCATTTTTATTTAATCATGTCTTTTTAAGTGGTAGCCAGACATAATAAAGCGAAAATTAATTATCTCTTTTGGAGAAGGTCGGATGAACGCGTTGATGTTGTCGGGGGCTCCACTATAAGTAATTGCTCCCCTCCGCGCATTTATTTCGCTCTTTGCGACACTGGTCGGGACCGCTATCTTATCTCACGAACGATGTTGTTTAAGTCTTAAGATCGTTAACACGGTAGGATATCGTACCGGATTTCCGCGTTCGGAGTTGTTGGGCATTTTCTGGTGGGACGCAGCGTTATGGACATTTATGCGGTCTTGTTTAAAAGCTTGCGGCGATCTTATATCTAATTCGTCTTTCGCTGTTATGGTATTTTACTTTTGAAGAAAGTCACTTCTTAGTTTAGGCGGAAAGTGGCGTCCCTGATAAGCGTACTGCACAGGCTAATCTGGGACGACACTTCGCGCACATGCATTAAACCCCTTTCCATAGAGCGATACACATATATGGATTAAAAAGTATACTTTTATTATATTAATTGTTCAATGTGTGCATTATATATACTAATAATACATGTGCAATTTGAGTGTTTCAAATAAGAATGCAACGTACTACGATGCCCCGTTAACATGTAATAAAAGTAAACCCGGCAATATGGCATTGTATGGCACATATTGCAATTCAAAGAAACACTCCATTAATGCGGTGCATGGTTTTACACTTAGCGTTCCTTAGCGAAGTTATTGTCGTCTGAAATGTAAATGAGTTCGTAGCAACGGGAATAATCATCGTCTTCATTTCATACGATTGTCTGTAAACGCAGAAAACTTGTAGTTGGATAATAGCAGGTAATATAAATTATATATTAATTATCACAAAATTGTGTCTTATGCGTATAAATCATTTCATTTTTGTCTATTTTTGTCAGTATCAAGGGATACACACTTCATTCAACCCTATTTGAAAATTTCATGCGTGCATACTGATAAGTGCTCACTCAAAGACTGTACAGTGTTGGAACACTTTGACGCAAATTGAACTCTTTGTCCAAGGTTGCGTTTGGGCTTTGTACCTATCTCCGTTCGCACACTGTGTATGGAATGACATAAAATAATATAATCTATTCTACACCTGATTCTATTCCCATTTCAGAATTAATTACATAATGTTGAGCATGGTCATAAACGGATAAAGAGCGTTCGACAATGGCTACGGATTTACCGGCTATTCTAATACAATTTGACCAAAAAGGTCACTATGGCAGATTATTCGAACAAGAGCGTTCCGAAAATCGACAGCTATTCACGTCCGCTGTTCCACTGCGACTCGGAAATGAAGACGTCGGAAATCGACTGCCAACAGTTCCTATTATTCACTCGAAGCGAAATAGCGAAGGGCATGTACTGCAAGTAAAATTTGCATCGGAGGTGACAATTGCGCGTATTTCAGATAATATGAATGTGTCGTCTGAGCCAATTATAGTAAACCAGTCGCTTGAACGACTAAAACCATCGGTGCCGAATATCGTGAATGTAGATCACAATCATTATGAGCAGTGGGCCAGGATAAAAGGCCGCCGCGTGCCTAACAGCTCCCTTCTACGAGGGATACAGGCCCTAAAAGCCCGAATGAAACGGGAAAGTCTTGAGCAAGAACGTCCCGAAACGAGATCTAGTGCTAACAGCCGGGTTTTGCATATTAATGCACTCAGTAAAAATAGTCTGCTCACTCGAGACAAACTCACCGAAGAAAGCTGCAGTTTTAAAAGTGAAAAATCGGGCTTCCGTTTACCGAAGCAACCAGTAGAGCCAAGAGGCGTTTTGAAAACAAACGCTCAGGTTATTGACTCAGAGTCGTTTAAGAAAGACGAAAGCCCCGATTTGGATGGTTGTGATTCCAGACAAGATCGCATGCCACATCGGGAACCAATCAAACCGCGCATTGGAGTCGCGCGCATTAAGGACCGGTGCGCGCTTCCAGTTTCAGTGTATCAGCCAATCAGCATCGGTGATCACGTGTTTTTGATAAACGAACCAATCAAATACAGTGAATTTATACGAATGCGGTCTAGACAGAGAAAGGACAGTAGCATGTCGTCCAACGAGAATCTCCGACAGTCAGACGATAACCCGCGTACCCCGAATGTAGAAATCGGCCTCGAAGGTTTGGACAGGGCTAAAAGTTTCACTGCGGAAACACAGTTTATAAAAAACAAAAGAGCGCCTGCGGTAGTGCCGAGTGCGGAGCTGTTTGATTTTTCGCAGCTCTCAGAAATCCGAAGCACCATGGAGAGTAAACTAGCTGAGCGAAGTAAGACTGAATTTTCTTTCAATGTTCGCGGATCAAGGTCTGTGAAACTCGTTCCAAACGTACGGAGGTTGAAAGAAGGGAGTTTAAAGGCGTGACGCATTCTTCGGTCGTTGTTGGATTACTTTAAATGCCGTTTTGTGAGAACGGTTATATGAAGTTAATATTTAAATTGAAATAAAAAGAGAAAATTCAACCATATTATTAAAGCTCTCGAGGCATTTGGTATCTTAAATTGTGATAATTGGTATAACTCCAGTACATGTATGTGCAATGGAGTAGTTTGATCGCGGCCATAACATTAAGGATGATATTGACAGGAAAGAAATAGGGATTAAATAATTCCGAAGAAAAGTAAGTGGTCTTGACAGGATTTTGAGCCAATATCCTTCCAATGTGAATGGTTAAGGGAAACATGTGGTTATCTTTATCGAACGTGGGTGCAGTACGAGTACATTTTATGAAATTGACCATGTCAAAATATAATTGCCTTGGGCACAATACTGTAACATGGCTTTGAATACGTTACGTGTATATATTTGCTACATATCTTTCTAGGCTTGAGCGCATTCTTACCTACTTTAATTTCTAATTCATCTGATTTACATTAATCTGTTTTTTTTTTCTTGTTACATTGCATGATATAATTTGATTGTGCTACACAAATATCCGGTTGCAATACACCATATGACCCGATTACATGTCTTATCCTGTACAAAGATCGCCGTGGTGTAATGGATATGGTGTCCGCCTAGCGATCTGGAGGTCACGGGTTCGATCCCCATTGTGGGAGCGTTCTTTAGATCTCCCCCAACGACACCAAGTACTGGTTCTAGTCACAGGAAACGGACTCGAGAGCGTTTCAAATAAGTAGTAAATACTTTCTATGTAATCGAGCTTAAATAAATAGGTTTAAACTTAAACTTATCCTGTACACATGCTTTATCGTAAATGATTTCATTGCCACTGCACGTATGTTGCTGCAATTTAATCCCCGTATATGGTTGAAGTGCCATTTTCCGTATATTTTTGCAATGCCACTGTCCGTATAGTTTTAGTAGCAGTGCCACTTCAGGTATATAATTGGATTGCTTCTGTCCGCATATGATTGCAATGAAACTGCCCGTCTGTGTTGGCAACGCTATTACCAGCATTTGTGTTCAACTTCACTGTTCGTTTATAGTAGCAAAACCACTTAATGTATACAGTTGCAACGCTAATTCCCGTATATGGTTACTAAGGGACTGCCCATATATAGTAGTAATATTTCTTAAAGTATTTGGCTGAAATGCTATGGCCCACTACACGTATCTGTTTGCACTGCCGGTAGTCCAAAGACGTTTACAATGACACTGCTCGCCTCTGTTTGCAATGTTACTGTTCGTATACGATTGCAATGACACCGAACGTATTTGGTTGTTCTACCAGTGTACTAACGTTTAGTGGGCTGGAAATATCTTAGCTGGTATTTATACTCATCATAACTGGTGTGAAGGTTATGTATATACAAACTGGTTGCAAAGTTATACTTAACCGGTGGAATGATCCAGTTTGATTCAAGCAACATTAAAAACATATTATTATATTTGATTAGCGTCTGCTTTGTTAGCATTACACAAAACCTCAACTCGGGTTAATCGGATATGAACAACAATACTGGAGTGTTGATATGCTTCGTATCTGGCAATCTTAGAACCATGCCATGTTTTATTCATTAATCATCGTTATATCATTATTTTGGTATTGAAATTATAGTCGATAGCAAACTTAATCTTGCCAAAATCTCGATCAATATTGTATGACAGTATTCGAGTGCCATGCAGATAGATAATGTCAGACGGTTTAATAAAAAAAAGCTTATTATAGCAAATAAATATATAGGCCAGCACAAAAATAACTTGAAGGTTTATGTAGGTTTATGCGCATCAAATTGAAGTGAATAACACGATTTTATCGCAGACCATTCATTATAAATGTGTAATTGGTATATTTATTTAATATTAAATAATGTATATTACCATCATGCACTTTGCATGCGATGTACGTATTAAATAGCAAATGGCTAACATAATATTGTACAGTGCTTGTGTTAGCAGCCTTTGTATTAAATGTCTCTCTAGAACATGTGCAACGTGAACTTGTTTTACTCTGCAGTATGTTAGTTTATCAAAATATATAGATTATAATATATTCAAAACAGCATGACGTCCCTTCTGTTTAATCATTATTATGCTTTTTTTATTTAAAAATCGGTTGCAAGCGATGATAGTGGAATACTTTTGGCCCGTCCGTACGTCAGTCCGTTTGACGTTACATGCTTGTTCCCGCTTCATATCGAATTTGCTCTTTAATAGACGTCAATGAAAATAGGCTTTAAGTTTAAGAAAATTTGAGATTATGCGCACAGGGAATAAATCGGTCCTCCAGGATCAAGGGATGTCCACTCTTTTTACATTGTCCATTTTCCTCTCACGGCCTCGACGTCGACCTCACTCTTGCGTGCCGTGGAGAATAGTCGTGCACAGAGAGTCATGCCTGGAAACATTCGTCGTTTGACGGTCGCCAGTACGGGCTCTTGTGGACCAACAAGTGTTGCAGTCATGTTCCGGACGTACTCGTTGGTCTTGTGCTCAATGTATGAGATGCGGAGCAGTCTTCGAAGACATTTATGGTCAAATGCCTATATTCTGCGTTCCTTGTCCGCGTGAAGCGTCCATGTCTCGCAGCCGTAGAGTAGGACGGAGACTACGAGGGACTTATAGGGCCTGTACTTGGTGGGGAATCTGATGGAACTGCTTGTCCACAACCTGCTCAGTCTGGCAATCGCTGCAGTCGCCATGGTAATTCTTATTCGAACCTCAGCGGTACTGGTATTGGACATAGTTGCGCCCAAGTGCAGGAAGCTGGTCACTTCTTCTAGCTTCTCGCCGTTCATGGTGATGTCTACACTGGTGTTGGTCGTGCTGTTCATCATGATTGTTGATTTCTCCGTGCTGACCTCCATCCCGTATGCTCCTGCTCTTTAATTGAGTCTGTTGGTGAGATCTTGCAGTTTACTGGTGGTGCCATCCATGAGGTCAATGCCATCAGCGAATCACAAGTTGGAGATGGGTCTTCCACCGATGGAGATAGAGGTTTGGTGGTCATGGAGAGTCTCCTGCATTATCTTCTCAATGAAAAGGTTGAACAGGACTGGGGAGAGCAGACATCCCTGACGGACGCCCACTGATGTCCTGAAGAAGTCCCCCTGCTGTCCGTTGAGAAGTATTTCGTAGCTGGCGTTTCCGTTATTGAATGACTTTCACCAGCCCTTCGTCAATGTTGAATCCTCTCATAACATGCCATAGACCATCATCCCAAATGCGGCCGTAAGCTCTCTTAAAGTCAATGACGTTGTGGAAGAGCACACGTTGGTGTTGCAGGTGTTTCTCAATGATGATTCTGCAACTGAACATCTGTTCCAATGTGCTCCGTACAGCTCTGACCCAGCCTGCTCTTCGGCCAACAATTCATCGGCCTTACCTTTCAATCGATTAAGGATGATGCGTAGCATGACTTTGCTGGGATTACTGATGAGGCTAATGGTGCGGTTATTCTCGCATAGCTTGAGATTGCAATTTGTAGGTAGGGGTATGACCATTTACTGGGTCCACTCCGTGGGCCACTTCTTCTTCTCCCATATCTTTTGACATAGTGCAGTAATCGCTGCAGTCGTTGCCACTCCTCCGTACTTAATCAGCTCGGAAGTCAACTCCCGGAGATTTTAAGACTACGCACTGCCTCCTCCACCTCTGCCTTAAGTATGGACGGACTTTCGTCGTCCGATTCTGGTCTGGGATAATTCTGAAGGAGACTGGAGTCTGGTTGAAGTGGGTGGTTGTATAGGTCTCTAAAGTATTCAGTCCACCTGTTTAAGACAGCGGCACTCTCGGTAAGAAGATTCCCGTCAGCGTCTGATATAACACTGGCCTTGGGCTGACTGGTCCTCGTGAGGGTCTTGAGGGTGCTGTAGGCCTTCTAACTGCTGCCTGCGGTCATCTCTTTGTCGATGATGGTACACTGTTTTCAATCAATTCCTCTTTTGCCTCTTTCACCTTCTTACATACCTCTCTGTTTGCTTTCTGATAGTTTACCCTAGAGTCCATGCTGGCGTATTTCTTATGCATCAGCTCTCTTCTTTTGTCACATAGGTCTAAGATTTCGGTCGTCACCAATATCCTGTGTTTCCTTCTCTCTCTCCCAAGTACTTCTTCGGCCAATGGCAATAGGACATTACTGATGTTGTTGGTTTTGGTTTCGATGTCATTGTCTAAGATGCTTAGGGCTGCAGACTTGCCACATATCTGTGCTTGAAATACCTCTGCTATCACTGGATCTTTCAATTTCTCAAAGTTAAATCTAACGCGAGGGTTCTTCGTGATGCGCTTGCTCTCTAACTTCAGATTGATGGTGGTGAGCACTAAGTTATTGTCACTGCCGATGTCTGCGCCAGGAGACGTTTTTGTGTTCGCCTTGTTGATGCTGGCCTTGAACCATTGCGGCGCCAGTATAAAATCGATATGACTGTGTACTTGCCCGTTTGGAGCATGCCGGGTTGCTGTTCTGGACGGTTTGTGTGGGTGCAGCGTGTTGGCCAGGGTGAGTTGGTGGCTTCTGGCGAATTCAAGAAGTCTCAAACCTATGTCGTTAGTCTCTCCTAATCCAAATCTACCTACTGTCCTTGACCAGTTTTGGTATGCGTCTGGTCCAACCTTGGTGTTCCAGTCGCCTTGGACAATCAGGATGTCTTTCTTGGGGACATTGACTATGATGCGTTCTAATTCTTCATAGAACTGTTCAATCTACTCGTGTTTATAGTCAGCTGTTGGTGCATAGACCTGGATGATTGTGATGTTGTGAGGTTTCGGTGATATACGGATTGAAATGAGTCTGCTGAAGACTAGGGTGCAACTGATGACGCTGTTGACTACCTCCTTCCTTACGATGAAAGCTACCCCGTGGCGATGTATAATAAAATATATAGATTAATATATTCAAAACAGCATAACGTCCTTACTGTTTAATCACTATTATGCTTTTTTCATAAATAATTGGTTGCGAATCATGAGAGTGTTAATAACATGTTTGTGTCCGCTTCATATCAACATTACTCTTTGACAAACGCCAATTACAATTGACCCAAAGTTTAAAAACAAATGAGACAATGTGCACATGGAATAAATCGGTCCTCCGGGATCAAGGTTACACTTAAAGGTTAAATATTTGATGTGCCATGTTGTGTCTCCTCCATACCCGAAAAGACTTTTATCACATTTTCCTGAAACCTTATTCAATACATATTTAAATATTTGATACTATACAAAATGGTACGGGCCTTTCAGCCCATCAAAATCAAGCGCACAATTGAAGGTTAAATGTTTTACGTTCTTGTCCGTTTTTCTTAAGCACGATATCCGCTTCATCCTTTTTAAGGATTTTCATGCCAAAAAAGTGTTTTGCTATTGAGACTATGTAAATAATGCATAAGCCTGTAACGTGAACTTAAAGTCTGTATTTCACGATACGTGCTTCAAATGTGTATCGCTTATATCGGTTTATTCAATGTGTAGAATGTATGGGATAGCCACAAACAATCGCACACTTGGAAGTCAAAAGCCTCATCGCGATTGATTTAGCGGTCCTTTGGAATGCATTGTTATTTGAAAACTTGCATATAATTTGTGTTTTGAAGTTGATTTATAACTGGTTCAGTTACTAAAATACCAGCTTCAGTACGTCCTGTTAATTCTTAAGAGCAGCCATAAGTATACGTCAAGTGGCAATTGTTTAATACATGTACTATATTCATGAAACATATTGAAGTATATATTAGGATACATACTTAAGTAAAATTAGCTCGGAATCGTTCAGTTCTTTTCCTGTTTGTTCTCTGTCGAGATCATCGCCGCTTCAATTGGAGTCCGGAGGCTAGGATTGAATGGGTGGTCTTCTGTTAAGCCTTCATCTCTCCGTACAGCTTCTCATGCAGGCTGATAATTTCGGGCAATACATTTTTAAGCAGTTGTCCTTTCATTGCTGGAGGATGTGTTCAGTCGTTTGGTCGGCTTCTCCACAGGGGCTGTTTAGTCTATCGTGTCCTGTCCGAAGTCGAAATATGACAACCTGTTCTAGTCTGGGCAGGTTATGCTATATTTCATGTGGCTATTAAGTTCTAAACATACACTCGGCGAGGGTGTGGTTTTATTTTAGACTGACTCTGTTATCTGCTTGGTCTTCTTTCGCTCCTAGCTTCAGCATACAGCCTGTCTCATCATGCACACGCCCTCCACAGTCCGAGGAGATGCACTGTAGTATAATCATATAATAATAGCTGAGAGTATTTCAGTGGTGTTGGTAATTTTCTGATGGAACGCAGCGTTATGAAGTTTCATGCAATTTTGCTTACAAGCTTGTGGCGATCGTATGTCTAATTGTAACAAACTGGCTTAACAAGTGTCCCGGAAATGCAGACATTTGCTCCTCGCTGCATTTTAGAATATACATTTGTCTTTCGCAAGACAGTGTTTTTCCATTACACGTCAAACATTTCTTGTGCCTTTTTTAATCACGTCATTAAATTTAGTTACGAATCACTAAAGTAAAAGTGCTGTTTCAAGATGTTTTTACTTTAAAATTGCCCCATTCGATCAAGAAGACGTTTGGATATCAAATGGCCTCTCCAAAACAACAACATACTTTACAAACACGTTATAGTCATCTCCATCAGGTGGATTTGTTTTGTTTCCCCGTTTTTACATATGTTTTAGTCATAAACATAACTCACATTAAGTTGGGGTCATATCTGTGTAGATAATCGAGCAAATTTTATTTGTTTTAATTGTAATTGATTTAATGTCTGCAGATTAAGTGTCTTGTAATACCAAGGTCCATGCAGAAAAGAAAAAGTGAATAAAGTTCGTAAATAAAATCATACGTAGCCAAATCATCTTGATTGAAATCACGTTTTGACAATATTGTCCAATGGCACATACGCGGAATTTAAAATTTCATCAAACACATACGTATTCTGACCGTGTTAATTGAATTTTGGTCGACGATATGTACGTGGTGAACCCCGGATCATTGAAATATATTAATCAGTAAAAAACGTAAAAAAGTTATCAAGTATTTGCAAAGATAGTCCGTGTATGTATTTAAGGTCTTTTTCCGTTAATGCTGAACGCAAGATCAGACGTCTACATTTGATCACAATCAAGAGCTATTTTGATGGTGGTGTATTGGTGATAGTGATGATGTTGATACTGTTGGCGGTTTAAGTGTGCGCAGTGCATTTTATCGCTTGAACGTTAATTTGCCATTGCCCCAGGTAATTTTTTAGTTTGGTTATTGTGGAGATTGCAAGTTACAGAATATGCCCTTTTCCAGATGCTACCCTGGATTTAAAGTTAGTATATAATTCCGGTATATAACGGTGTCGAACGTGCGAACCCTTGCTTTGGACGCCAAATCGTTACCACTTACCACGGATCCATGGCTGGGGCGATGTTCGTCGTTCTTATTACATCCTCCTTGCATTAGCGTGCGATTATAGTGGCGAGAGGAGAGATTGTGTTGGCAATTATTGAAGGCGTGGTTGTTTCATGTGTTCTTGTTGTGAAAACTGCGGTTAAAGAGTGATGCTGGTAGTCGTAGCTGTCGGGGCAGCAGCTTTCTTGGTTTGCGTTTCTAATGTATTTTAATTTTCCGATGGATGTAATTGGCTTGGTAGAAAATATGGTTGATTTTACATTGAATTTTACCTGTTATTTATTCGCGCTCTGCTTAAATCGGTTCAAATCACAACATTATCAAACACGCGAGAGTATCTATAATTCCATCTGTAAACACGTAACGCACCAATCTTAAATCCAGTATAGGACTTACAAAAATTGCAATTTCAGATTAAATCTATAAAAAACTATTGAAGATTTTTTTTACACATTAAACCTTTTCAAAATAGTGTTACAAGACCGTAGATTTGAACTGTAAACTTTTGAATTTTGTACGTAGCAACATGAGATTTTAAATGTAATGGAAATATAGAAAGAAACTTTAACTGTAAAAAAAGTTTAGGTCTTCAACATTAACATGAAATTTATTTATAGTTAAATACGGTTTTGGTGTCGTACAAATCCAAGTAAGGACAGAGGTCATTGCAAATTCCACTCAAAAAATGTAAAAAAAGTCATAGACCCGATTGAATTGCCCTTCTTTATTGGAGCACATCCGCGACTTCAAAAACTTAAAATACAAAACATAAATATAATACAATGTCTATTAACTTATAGATGTTTACAAATCTAGGTCAAACGTGTGAATGTTTAACATAATACTGTGCTGATGTCCAGATCTCAACGAACAAATTACACTGTGCTTACGATGGTTGCTTCGTTGGTTGCCCTATTGAATTCTGATTGGTGGTTTCGTTACTGTTTTTGTATCGAGTGTTTGTTCAGAAAATTGCCAAATATGTTTTCGTTGTTTTGGTATAGGTTTAATGTATAGGCAAGAATACAAATAAATATCTGAATCTGAATAGTAAGAAACGAATGAATGTTTTAACACAAATCTAGCGATTGTACACAGCCCAGCTCTAATATAGTGCACACACCAATCATCTCTAAGAAAAAAGCGTGTTAGCGTCGACTGATTGTTTACTTCCCATGTAGTGCCGTGGTTCGCCTCCATTCGGTACACGAATTTGGTTGTGGATTACCAGATCGGTTCAGCTTTTTTTATTTTCTCGGGTTCTCCGGCTATCCCACGGTAAGGACCAATTGAAACCAAAAGTAAGAAATATCAGTAAAGTATTGGCATTCAGGTACGATTGAACATTTGTTAGTGGTGTATTATCATGAGGCGTTCTTTTTGAGTCAATGTAAATTGTATATTCTTTAGTATAAGGAATTAAACAAATACTGTTAAGGAAATAACGAAAGCGCATGCATCGCTCAACCACGCCGCTCAAAGTTGCGGGCTCAAATGTGAATAAATTACAAATATTGAAGTGAAAACGCTCTCAGGAAAATGTTTCTTAAACTATTACAAAGTTTGCAATGTGAAACATTGAACACAGTGAGGCATAATTTGTCTGATAACACTCGATATGTAAAGTTTCGTTAACACCTTTAGTGACAGCAAGGGATGTAACTGTTTTTAAGTTTGGTGTCATTGTTTGAAGGTTGCTTCCCCTGAAACAAGTGTTTTGTATACATGTATATTACATCCGACGTGGAATACCAACGACGACTTTACAGCCAATTCAAAAAATCAATCAAACGTATGTTTAAGACTTTTTTTTAATGTTATTAATTTGAAAGGGAATGACGATAGAAAACGTGATATTTCAAAACAATTTTAGACTGTTGACACCAGCCACCAGTCTTAAGTAGTGGTACTTCAGAAATCTATAACGGCGGAACTATTTCTTAACTCTACAGTCTACGAGTTATTAAATCGACATATTACTCCGCTCCGCATTGCTCGCGCATGGATGCCTGTTGTTTTTGATCCAACTGCGGATGATAAGGCTGCACACCGCCCTTTTTAAAAGCCGGCAGTGCCAATTGACCATTTAGAAAGTCCAAAAAATACAAAAGTTTAACATCAGCTATTTTTCCCGGTTATATATTGCCTTCTATGTATTTTATTCTACCTTAATTAGAGACAAATTTTCAAAAATTCGAAGAGTGGCATAGATTTCCAGCTTCTGTAAGTTCAAATACCAGCAAATTACAAACCTTTAAGCACGTGTACAGGGTACAGGATCACTTGACTTTGTGGGGTTCACAATTAAACGTTAATGAATGTAAACACACTGGTAAGTGGTGCGTTTTCAAACAACTATTTAAAACAATTTTTCTCAAGAATTTCAATTAATGCATAAAATACAGTTATTATGATGATTATGACAATGTGAAATACACCAGAGATACTATAATTAAAGTCTATGTTCTTGGCCAAACATTCGATGTGTAAAGCATTCATGTACAATTTTATGCTGCACGCAATATATACATTTTTGCATCGATTCAGACGTATTCAAGGGTGTATTCTAAAATCTTAAGAACTCGGCACAAACTACAAGAAAACCTGTGTTTTATGCACTAAAGATTTTTGGAAATGTATGTCAATTACTTAATATATTTGCAAAAATAAAGTTCTTATCGGTGTGTATACATTGTGTCCAGCCCGTGTGTAAACCCCATATAACCCCGTTAACACTGCACCCTCGTATATTATATAGTTATGTGTTGCGAGATTTGGTTCGTATTGATTATATTATGTAACGGTTACTAGATTCAAGTAGACGTTTTTTGAGAAAAGAATACATACATGTACTCTCATATAACATTGCTTTTATGTTCTTTTTTCAACAAGTCTCTCTACGTTTTCAGCATTTTGATTTATAGCATTATAGAATTTTATTTCACGTGTATTTTTTGTAGTCTGAAAACGAATGCATAAAACGGATTGGAAACGGTGAATGATATAGCTGTATCCACAAGTACTGATGTAACAAAATCAATTGGCGTTAGATATGTGAAATACAAGGTGAATGGAAACACAAAGACGTATAGAGCAAACAAAAGAGTAATTTCTCTTATTTCTCTTTATCGACTTTGTGAAATTGTTTAAGTCTATAACATTTCTTAATCAATTAAACAAAGAAGCAACGTGATCGACAATTTTTATCAACACATTATAATTGATGTTGATGGAATTTGAATAAAAAAAATCAATACGGTAACCTTATGCGAAATCTTAATAAAATGGCTCTTTCTTTATAAAGTTGTCAAAGGTTTTCAAATGTATTATAACATGTTATCAAATCTTGACAGTGACTCATTTTTTTAACTAAATAAAGCATTATTAATGCTCATGATACACATATAAGTATCTATACAATAATTATCATTCCGCTGATGGTTCTCTAATGACACTGAGCCACCTCTGTATCATTAAATCGATGTAGTTTCTAACAACATCTCGAGGACAATACATCCATTCAAATAGAAAAGATTCAGATTTTAGTGCATCTGATTTCGTGTTTCTTATTGTTTCGTATGACAAAAAATTCGTAAAAAAATTGGGATTAAGTTTTTATTAAAATGATATGACATTTTAAATACGTAAATTTATCAGTAAACTAATGATAACCTCTGTGTTGGGTAACTTCACCGCAAAGTTTGTTCTTTGATTATTTGTTGGGTCAATTTCACCGTAAAAGTTGGACTCTGATTACGAGTTGTTCAAATGTTGGGTTAGAAATGTATTTACCGGTAGTTCTGTCTGGAGATTAAGGTAAACAAAAGAACTTTAACGTATTTGTACGCGTTTTTTTGTTCGGGTTTTAAAACTGCTTCGATACTTGATATTTGCATTAAATATGTAGAAAACCCAAATTTGCATTACATATTGACAATATTATGTTAAAGGTTAAATTATATTATATTAGGTTAAAGGAAATGGAAAGAAGTCTTTCAGTTACTTGAGTTGCACATTGTGGAATAAACTACCATCTTTTATAACCCAGATGACAGCATTGTCCAGTTTTAAATCTGCTATAAAACAGCATCTTTTAAATAGAGTAATATAATCTATATATGCTATGCTGTTAAATTTTTACATTTTCCTTTACCCAATGTCTTATCATTTCGGATTAATAATACATGCATACTTAATGTTCCTTTTTAATTACTTGTTGGTTGTAGTAACCTTTAAATTTTTAATCCATCCAANTCTATCTATCTATCTATCTATCTATCTATCTATCTATCTATCTATCTATCTATCTATCTATCTATCTATCTATCTATCTATCTATCTATCTATCTATCTATCTATCTATCTATCTATCTATCTATCTATCTATCTATCTATCTATCTATCTATCTATCTATCTATCTATCTATCTATCTATCTATCTATCTATCTATCTATCTATCTATCTATCTATCTATCTATCTATCTATCTATCTATCTATCTATCTATCTATCTATCTATCTATCTATCTATCTATCTATCTATCTATCTATCTATCTATCTATCTATCTATCTATCTATCTATCTATCTATCTATCTATCTATCTATCTATCTATCTATCTATCTATCTATCTATCTATCTATCTATCTATCTATCTATCTATCTATCTATCTATCTATCTATCTATCTATCTATCTATCTATCTATCTATCTATCTATCTATCTATCTATCTATCTATCTATCTATCTATCTATCTATCTATCTATCTATCTATCTATCTATCTATCTATCTATCTATCTATCTATCTATCTATCTATCTATCTATCTATCTATCTATCTATCTATCTATCTATCTATCTATCTATCTATCTATCTATCTATCTATCTATCTATGTTGCTTAAACATTCAACGGACTTTTTTCATGTTACATATTAACAAAACATTTTGCATACTTCTTGTTTTTGTATTGATGAAATAAATTCCATTTACAAAACATATTAAAGAAAAAAATAGAAACTAAGTGTATTCATGTCTCGTTTCAAATACACTGGGTCTGCCGAAACATGAGGACTCGAATATGTTATTTAACAAAAATGAACACAGATGTGCATACAGATAATAAATTAAATAAATAAATAATTGAACAATAAAAATCGTTATTTGAAATATTCCGAAGTTCAACAGGCGGGTACGGTCTAGTACAGTCGCGCATTGAATAGAACTGCATACAAGTATTGAGCACCTTTGAGTAAAAATCACTGTAACCTCATGCTTTGTATATCTCAAGAAGGCGTATATATGGACCCATCTCATTCGGTGCGATGTAGTTAGCAAACACGAGCCTTTCCTCTGCTTGCTTGTATAATCCATAATGGGCCAGCCAGTGTCCTCCGTGTTCCAGAACGGTGGCGTTTGTACCAATGGGGATCTTTCTAGCACAATCCAACAAGGCTTGTTCCGCGTCGGATTCGAAGGTTCGCCGCATGACCTTTGAACTTGGCGTTCGGAACACTTCTACAAAGCACCCGAGGTGCTCGAATTCGCGATCAGCTTTCAGGACGAGGTAGTTGTATTCAGAACGTTTGATTAACTTTTTGTAAAGATAAGGGGTGTTGTAGATTGAAATGAGGTCCGAAATGTGTCAACATGACTTAAGTCTTCGAGCATTATTGTTATGGGTATATGACAATGTTTATAGACTTAAATTATCTGTATAAAGAGCTACTTTTGACTTTTCATCAAATTCAGCGAACTCATTTTTATTTATAGCAACTAGTAGCACATCTTTGTGAACGATGGAATATTCACCTGTCGTTTATATAGGTCGATCGATAAAAATACCAGTGACGTCATTTTGGTGACCAAGAAATTTAAGCAATTATTCACTTCGGCTGAATCTTCAACTCCTCCGTACGTCCATTTTGATTGTTGAGCTGAGTTCATGCAATAAAACTGTGTCAAATGACTTGACGCAAAAAAGAAAGCAAGCACATAAACAAAAGAATTACAAGGAACATGTAGATTTTGATTAACACAAAATTGACTTAACGTTTTGAACAATGAAAGTATTGCACGTGCTTAATAAATATACACAAATATTACACCGTCATGTACAAAACGCCTTTTTTGTGACTATTGCAACTATAAACAATAAATATACAAACACATATAATAATGCTCCAAAAATGAGACAAAAAGCCTGAAAGTTAACCTTTATGAAAGAGGACGTAGTTTGTATATTGTAAGTAACATTCAAACAAAACATTGAAAATAACCATGCAAAGTACAACCTTTTATAATGGCTCCACTTCAAATAAAGCATCTATGTAAAACCAAGATAACGATGAACCAAACACAACCGACGCTTTATTCGAGAAAACATTGAACCTAAGCCATTGTACTGTAGACATGAAACATGAAACATAATACAGATAATCAAAATAACCACCAAAGAAAATGCCAAGTGAGATTCCTAAGACATAATGTCAACACTCATAAAAGTTCGGTCAAACATCTAACAGACATCAGTGTTGTAAACAACATTGGCACAAGAAGCATATCAATGCGAACATAAATACACACACTGAGAACAAAGCCTTGTATTGTTTCATAAACATGTTCATAAAAGTTACGGACTATGATATGTTTTGGATTTACATTTGTTATTTCTCGGTTAAAGTTATTATTTTTCTTTTCATCCTCGAAATTTGCATTGAAATCAATGACGTTAGCCAACGAACCACTCTTCGAACTACCCATGTGTGTGTCAAGTATTCGGTCTCGTCGGAAAATACATTCATCTAAAGGAAATATATTCTTTAATATATTCGTAATTGTCAGATTTTTCAAACAATTCGATAGTGTTTCAAGAGACAAGAACAACAACATTGCAAGAAAGGTATTAATAAAAATGTGTGTGCCGAGAACATCCAGTGTTGTCAATGAAGCAACAAAGATGGCCGCCAGCATTCCGTGATCACGTGATCGTGTGACTACATTTACGAATCTCATCAGCGTCATGGGCAGGAACGAAGTAACTTCAACATGCAGAATTTCGATTGTCTGTAAAAAAATGATGAATAAGCATCCAATTCAAATCCTAAATACATTACGCGTAAGTGCTGTATCTGAGCACCTAAGATCGAGGTTTTAAAACCCCTTTTTAGCCAAGCAATCAGTTACTGGCTTGCAATGTTTTAAACATGGAAATAATATACGCTGCGAACTTATAGTGAATTTATTATACGTATATTAATGTATTGGCCTGTTAAGTCGAATTTTAGAATATTCGTCGGAAAACGCCAAATTATGACAAAAATAACAACTTTATGCGACAATACTTTGTTAAGCATAGGCAAGAGTCGATATGGTTGGAAATAACAGCACACAAAACAAACGACATAATGCTTCTATGAGGTTAGCCATCTGATCGTCTTCGATTATTATTAATAGAATGTATAATGATGTATTGATATTTGATGTAAGTTGTAATCGCAGAACAACAACTCGTGTAAAGTTGTAAATAAAAAGCCGCTGTATGATCAGTAAAATATTTATGTAATGTCCTTTCTTAGAAACTAAGCTTTTATTGAGTAAAAGGTCACATAATTATGTACCCATATTAGAATGCACATTCTGATTTATAGTCAGCGTGGAAGAAAACAATGCTACTATTGTTGTCTCGTATGCGATGTAAAAGGATAGAAAACGTACACCAGACGATGCGAAAATAAATATTTGTATATATAAATAATCATATTGCACCACCATAAAAGGGCAAGCCTGAATCCCAGCAAACTCACAGAGCTTTAAGAACATGGCAAGATTTGTCGGCAGCATAAATGAGCGTAGACTGTACATCCGATTGCGGAGCTGCTGCGCTTGGAATTAAGGGATGCTGGTATTCGTGACGTCATTTCGAGGGAACGACAGGTACTCGTAGGCACGGAACCCGTAGCCGTAGGCCTCGGTGTGAGCAACTGAAATAAAATGTTAAAGTTAAACTATTCTGTTAAATCATAATAAAAAAGACAGCGATTAATAAAGAAATAATAATAATAATTAAACAATAATAACTAAGAAATAAGAAATGATATTTTAAAAAAGACAACGGTTTCAAAATAAATGTTATGGCAGACTTTAGATGCTCGTTTAAACGCAACCTGAAACATTGCGCCAGTAGTGCAGATGATTACAATATTGATAATAAATCAGTTGCACAATGAACAGGTTTCACGCTGCATGATTAACAAAAAGTTATTTTGGTTTTAATTTGTATAGACCTTTAATGTGGATAAGTTTACGCTTTGTATTATTGCAGTTATTTTCATATCGTACGATCGTTAAACCGTAAAGCCATGCATAAAAACCACATTAATGTAACAATTCAGTATAAAGTGATAACTGAATTTGTGCATACCTAGAATTTGAGATTGACGAATTTGTTTTGATGTCGATGTAATTGATTTGCCTTTTGATTTGCGGTTTGAAATAGCAGTAATCACATTATGTCATCAACATTTACGACCGATGTACTCATTTGAAACCAATAAATGTGTTGTTAAACAGACCATAAAAACAATTTTCACACGAAACTATTGATGATTAAAGTGAAGTGATCATGACGACGACGACAATAATGATTATCAAATTATACTGAAAATGTCGACGACGATGATGATGATGATAACGATGGTGCTTATGATGTTCATAATAATGGTGATGATGATAGCGATGGATTAAGTGATGATGGTGGTACTGATGATGATTATGGTAGTGATGATGGTGGTAGCGTTAATGATGGTAAAAATGATAAGAAAGCGGAGAGGATCAAGGCAAAAAATACAGTTTAGTTTACACTGCAGATTGTTATTTCGCCAATGCTGTATTCATGGGATTAAATAACGTATACAACTGTTCTTAAACAGACATAAACTCTGGCTTTTATATTTGTATATTATGAAACTTAAGTATAAAATTTGTATAGTCATCCTGTGGTTTTAGTTATTGTATTTTTTTATTAACATTATCAGAGTAAACCATAAAGGAAATGAATTTTCATTTCTCATCGTTATCAATCAGATTAACGAGAATGACATTATATAAATGGGTTTAATTACTTAAATGTAAACATAAAGGATGAGACATTTTTAAATGTTGTACAATTCATTTCGTGAATGTTCGTTCGCCAAAGTATACATTGATTTCACTTCGCGAGAGGAAAATGATATTTTTTCGCAAAAGCTAACCATCGTGTTAATGGGGTTATATAAACACAGACAGATTTATTTCATATAATCAAAATTATATCCATGAAATATCATTATGGAAATCAAATGTCTCGTTGATGTGTAGGATTATTATTGACAGCACTCAATCCACATTCCCCGTTTTGTCATTTAAATTGGCATATTTTAAAGATAATTTGCTCACTAAACTAATAACATATTTATTTCAAGTATTCTATTAAGACATCGCAATATATTTGCGGACATACTCAAAATAAATGCTACACATAAAAAACAGTAAGAACCAGAATAGCAACACAACAAAAACCACATGAACAAAACAGTTAAAAACACAGCAACAACATACGAATTGATTTGTAGGTACCTACCTTCTATCGTCTGGTAAATCTCGTCAGGATGCAATATCCACCATTGCCTGGTATCTGTCACGTAGCGCATGCGCAGTCCAAGCGTTACCAAGACTACCATCCATATCATCCAGCGTGGAAAGATGCACCCGTCATTGTCGTATGCATGGCCCTTGCAAGGTTTCTTGTTGATTTCAGGCCGATTGTTGGGAGTAATTGCTGTTTTGTCAGTCACTGTATTTCTTGATTTGTTGTTCAAACGGATTGTTTGTTTGCGAGATTTCTTCATTTTGCTCTTAAGCATTTTGCTCTTATGCCCATTTTCATTTCTGTTTTCTTCTCTCTCTCAGAGAAGAAAACAGAAATAAAAATGGGCATGCGCAGTTATTAAATGTATAGTCTCGTATTGTTTATCACAATAGTTCAATAAAGTGTTTGAAAGATACTTAATGAGTTTTGCTCGAATTTTAAAATCAATATTTAAGACGCATGGTCTTTGTATAATAAACAATTTCGTTTGTTCGACATTAAAAACACTACTGCTTAAAAAGCGGTGTATCCTTGTTGGTATCAACATGTGTGTCTTTATTATATCACCTGATACCGGAACTCGTCTGTATATGACAGATTGTTTGGCATTATTTTTAGATGTTGTTATAGAAAGACTGACACTATACATACTGTACATCTACATCAATAGAAAACAAAGAAATAGAGGATATTTGTTCATTTCAGTGTAAGATGTTTGTTATTTCACGAGTGATCATAGAAAATATATTTTCACGAGTGGCAAAGCCACGAGTGAAAATATTATTTTTCTAAGATCACGAGTGAAATAACAAACGATCTTACACTGACACGAACAAATTTTCTGTTTCTTTTATGCCCCTTTTTCAAGAAAATAAATAATTATAATTTCCCTTTCGATGAAAAGTGACCCTCTCTCCCGTGGCGTGCCTCACTCAATACATTGAAATGACGTCATTTTGTTGACGAAATGACGTCATTATTCCAGGGAAATTCTTCAGTTAAACTCTTTAACAATGTAAATAAACAGTAAAAAAAGCATACAATTAAAAATAAAATTTGCTGGATTCGGTGGAATATCAATTTTATTTCACTCGTGATAATAGAAAAAATATAAACAAATATATAAACAAAGGAAGTACATCTTGATATGATAATCTAAAAGTAGAAAAAGAAATTCCGAAAATGTGTTCTTTTCACCGGTGAAAAGAACAATTATTTTTTTTCACTGCTGTTCTTTCACTGCAGAAATGTCATATTTTATCATTAGGTATAAAAGAAATCTAATTATGACACGAGTGTCTACAATAATTAGATCAATCATATTAAAATATATCACAAGAGTGATCATTTGCGTAATAAACTATATCTTATGCATGACTACATAGTTTAGTTTTATATATAAGACAGAGGCGTGTTTCAAAATCTTCCTTTCGGGTTGTGGGATAAAAGCAAGTTGAAATATAATTTTTATCAGGAGGGTTATTGTTTTGCGTTTTATACAATGCCCATGTTTTGAGCTGTTTAAACTTCGTTCATATGTGAACATGTAATGAAATATGTCACTTATTTTACATTTGTACCAGACGCCTCATTACATGTAAAGTGATTAAACTAATATAAAATATTTCAACGATGCGAGTTATTACGAATATAATTCATAATCCGATATTAATTTGATTGACAAATGAGGTCACAACAGGGTTTGAATTACGCGTTAACAGTACTTCAGTCCCGCTAATATGTTAACTCAAACTTCTGAACAATGGACAAATTATTTGGCCTGCACTAAAAAGGGCCCGTTAATATCACCCCATGACAACCGACTAGTTATGTGGCATGTGATAAACAGGGCCAACCTCCAGCTGGCGACTCACTCTTCCATCGCGACACGTATTACAAATGCGTTGAAAATGACCGACACAAATTGCTTTTTATTTTGCCAAATCGGAAATCAATGAATTAATGTGCCGACGAAATAGTCTTTTAAAAAACAACAACGAAATTTCATGCACACGAATATAAATGATTTTACAGTGAAAGGACCGTTACAAAGTGACACTTTGTTATACATCATTTGCTTTTAATCAAGTGAATTTGAATTCGAGTGAGGGATTTATGACTTAAATTAAAGTATACAGGATACATTTACGTATGGTTAACTTATGCAACAATCAATATAACAGTTTTAGCAACATGTTTACAAACATAAACACAAATGGCTATGTCATGTAGAAAAACGGATGTAACCCACCTGTTTTTCAACCATTTATTGACTTTAGTCGGAAGTGATGTTATTCAACGCAAGCATATCCGCGATGCCTTTTTGCTTCCGGTGTTAACTGTGCCGTGATTCTGAAAAAAAATATCCGCTAGTCCATAGAACACAATAAAGTAAATGAATAGAGTCTTAGCCTTTTACACGAGCTGTGTATTATGCTTCGGCTGCTCTCGAGATTCTAATAAAATATAACTTTTGTTATTGAATGAACATTAACAGCACGTTTAGCCATATCTGTCGTCCAACGTTATTCATCATTGTCGTCCATCACTATAGATGCAAATACAATGCCAGTTTTTTTAAGTTTAATACTTAAACCGAATTTTATTGCACTCTTGAACGAATTTTCAACCACAATGAGCGCGCGGAATTTAAGAGATGTTGTACCCTACGAACGTTCTAAAATTACGAATGGGCGGGATACCTCATTGCGTGTCTTTGAGTAACGATTTAACAAAGCAATGACGCAGCAAATATGGTTGCGAATTACCGGTACCTAAGTATACTACTGTGCAATTGATGTAAGGCTATTTAAATGCAGGGAAATACTTGTTGATCAATAATTAAACAGTTTACGGGTATAATCATCGCAGTATGACGCTTAACATGCTTTAGGATGCCGACTGCTCAAACCGGATGTCGCAGAAAAAAACAAGCTTCATACAAATGTCTTTCGTTTTAAAGGGATATACATTTGATTTGTTATACTAGTACTTTAAATTTCCTTTCAAATACTGGGCTCGATTTAAAAGTGTGGCGCATAACACATTTGCTTTAACTAGTCAAACTGACTTAATATATAAAATACGAGAAGACAATTAGCACACTTCATGGCATGGGGTTTTTAAGTAGATAAAACGAGAAAAGGATGCCATTTACATTCAAGAATAATGGAGAAAAGATTAGAGCGCATCCAAAGTATCACAGCAGCATTTTGACCATTTATACATGCTTGAAGTGTTGCTTACAACTGAGTACTGGGATGTGTTTATTGTCATGAGTTTTAATCCGTTTCTTTTTTCAAAATGAATCTTGGTCAACCAATTTGAAAATGTGTGTACAACTCTCCTTAAATACTATTTTTACACAATAGAATCAGACAATACAACACCGGGATACCGGTAAGACATCTCTAACAAGGTCTGATAGATGGAGCATTAACGAATGAATGCAACACGAAAGATGCAGTAGTAACATTATCGAATTATTTGATGTAATTGTCCGCATCGAAAAATCACATAACAATTTCAGACGCTTCTCTGATTGTCATCGTCACGCGCCAGTGGGAAACAAGGACGCGTATTTTATGCATTTGATTTGCGCAAGATACACACTAGTTTAAGTATCAATGTAAGTCGATACTGTCCATTATGTGAAAATATCGGACGGCTTGAGGCGCGTGGCGCAGGTGACAGTTACTATATTTTATGTAATGGATGGTTTGAGGCTTACACACATACTTAAAAACATTACCAACGTATTTTCTAATATCCGCATTGTGCTGTTCATTGTTATCCTTATAGGTCAATATAACGCAATCACGTCCAACAATGGACGGCTACCAGTCGACTTTTATATTTAAGGTTCAGAGAGAACATAGGGATGACGTCACAGCAATGCGTTGAATATGTTTTTGTGTGGCCGGTAATTTACGACCTGTCGATTTGTACGTTATTTTATTAAACATAGTTTAATCTCGATTCTTTGTAGTTTCTTTTGCTCTTGTCAAGAAACAAGAGGGTCTTTTCGAATTTCATTTATAACCTAAAGCTTCTCACAATTTTAGTAAACACAAGAATCATGATTATTTGGCAATGATTTTGTAATACCATGTATATCATCTTTTCTATGGAGAATTGTTTTATATTTGTCCATACCTGTGTTTCTAAACTGATACAACGATGTCTATCAGGGGAAGGTAATGAGTATTTCTAATTGTATTAAAATGTATTATCTTTTGTTGCTGTTCTATTTAAATTGTAATGTTATGACGTAAATTAAATCAACTTAAATGTTATGTGAATAACTCCGAATCGAGTGCAGGGTTCGAACTCTATAAAACTGATTAAAGCCCAAAACGCTTTGCTTTGAGTCTTATAAACACTTACTGGCAAATACACTCGCTGAAGTTTGAACCAAAAATAAATTTGTCCAATTAATATTACCATTCAATACACCAACGTGTTGCTTTATTTAACAGAGGCGCGTTATTTGACGCATAGTTATTCTCAGGATTGTTAGTGCGTTCCTTTAAACATCATTTGGATTATTTTTCTCAAATGTTTAGATTATATGTTTACAATTGTAAAATTGCAGAATTGTAGGTCTTTTGAATAACATAAAACATATTACTGTTTATTAAAATTGTGTAAGACGCATAATTAAATTCATTTTAAGATTTAATTGTGCAGATATAACAAATATGTATAATACATAAATTACTAATACATATGAAAATGAATCAGATAAATAGCAAATTGAAAAACACAAAGCATTTAAGTAAGCCGTTCCATGAAAAAACATTATCAAAATATTCCATTTATTTCTGTATTGAATGATGTATAAAATACATATTAAATGCTTCATATTTGAACGTGCATAAATGCGTCATAATGTGAAATCATATATTACGTTATTGAATCAGAAATCAATTTATATCGCTCAAATACTATTTAAAGCATTTATCAGAAACACAAGTTGCTACTCTATGTTTAATTAAAATAAACCGAACGCTCGTCCTTTGATGTTGTTTAAAACATTCCATACAATATTGACTAGGCCAGTTGTGGTGTTATTGAACGCAACGTGTTTGCAACGGGTAATGGCTTCCGGTGCTCACTTTGTCGCGAGTTTTTAAGAAAAATATCCACTTATCTTACTCTCACAATAAAGTCAATCAAGAGAGCATAATCCGTGTAGACGAGCTTTTCATCATAAGTTGCACTCGAGATTATCATGAAATAGTACGTAAGTAATTAAATGAACATTCGTATGCATTTCAGCGGAGTTCGTTGTGTTACGGTATGCACGTTTATAAAAAGATATATGATTTCACATAAAATGTTGTTTTTGTCAAAATTAGATTCAAATTGAATTGCATCTTTAGATTTTCAACCACAAGGCGCGCGAAATTTCGCGGTTAACTTCACACGGGTCTAAGTTACGATGAGGCGGGATGCGTGTACTTTAGTAAAGGTCTTATGTATCGGTGACGCAGCAAATGTGGATGTGAATACATGTAATCATTAAACAGCCAAGTGCAATCCATGTTGCGATATTTCAGTTTAAAGGTTATAACAATTCACATAGACAAAACCATCACGTAGTTGGCAGCCCGTTCTGTACCATGCTACGAATAGCCCAAGATGGAAGACGCAGATTTCCAGCCGTAAGCAAGCCATGAAATCTATAGCCATTAATAAACGACCGATGGTTTTCTATTTTATCGTTTTGTTTCGGATGGGAAGCAAAACGAGGCGTTAATGAACTACAATGTTAAATTGCTGTGATTAGTTTATATGCTAGCAGTATGTATTGTCGTATATTATTTACCGAAAGACGGTTCATATTTTCGAAAAGGTTGTCTAGACTACGATGTTAACGGTAGTAGATAAACATGTCATCGGTATAACGAGAGGGCCAACGACCATAGGTCGCTAACTAGAGACTTGACGTAATAGACTGTTTGATGTTTCCGTAAACGTTTTAGAAATCATCTTAGATATCATAAGAACATATTTTTAGACTAGAACCATTTTTAAAGCTCAGCCAAGATTTAATAAACAAATAAGGAAAACAGATTATTCCTACGGCGGGCCAATTTTGAACCTAGTGGCATGGTTTAAACAAACTTAGCCCACCATAAAATAGTACATGCCAATGTAAGACCTTTGGAACTTTTCAGTTTAGAAAAGAATATGTTTTGAAGTTATTTTGTTATAAAGTCTATATAAATCACGAACTCCTTGGTTGAGGTCATTTTTGACCTCTAGGGCATGATTGGAAAAAACTAAGTAGAGGACCTCTAAAGGATATTACTAGGGATGGGAATCGTATCAGAATCGGTATTCGGATAACCGTATCATGTATCCGAATATATCCGGATATCCGTATACTTGTCTAAATAAACTACCCAAGACTATTACCAACATCACTACCAATATTTCAACACTGCAAATACGTTATTAAGCACTGTTATCACAATAATACACAATATAATGCATTAAAAAGTTCTCTTTATTTAAATTATTTTATTAATTAGAAATATATGTAGGTCGCAGAAAAGTAATTTCGTGTTTTATTTTTAAATTTCGTTAAACTGAAACAAACTCTAGCCAGCTACAATATATATACATTCTGTTTACATTTAACACAGGTTTAGACATTCTCACAATTATCCTGCAGTACTCGATTCATTCGATTGTGGATGCAACCGTAATCAAAGACACAACTTTATTTCTACTGTGTTTTGAAATAAAACTTTAAATGCATGTAAAGATCACACGTGTTTCACACTGTTGCAACCGTTAATCGAAGCCAAGTAGCCATTCGGTGTCAATTATCGGAATAAAATGACCATACAAAAAACACGGAGTCGCAAATGGGCAATTAGGCAACTAGGGCATTATCACCGAGGTGATGGAGATACTGTCACAGGCAACCGCCGAGCTACAACCAATTATCGGATTTATGACAGTCTGTTCACGATATCTGGTATACATATTAACGTCGAAATACACGATAAGGAACATAATTTGCATAACAAAAGTGGTAATATCGTTTGATAAAGTATTCGGATCCTCTTTTACTATCCGGATACTTGACACGTATTCGGATATCCGGATATTCGTTACCATCCCTAATGAAAAGCAATGCATCCGCTTTATTATTTTTACAATTTCGATTCATGATTATCTATAAACCGACATTTTAAACGTTTTTTTTATAGATTCGAAGTTTGTACTTGTGTGTTTAAATACCACGCGTACGTTCATGTTTAATCAATGACATTTGTTCAACATTTTGCCAAAAATGTTAACAGGTCTCTTTAATATTTTCCTAAGAACAGTTTGATCAATTAACATAATAAACATCCTCTTCTTTGTTAAAACAAAGTTTACTCTGGTTTCTTTTTAAGATCCATGATTGATTATTTCCTTTAGTTGAAAATAACTCAATTCAATTTTAAAGAGGCAATCTTGGTCATGGTTTATTAATTAATTTTAACCCACGAAAATAACTAGCATATTTCTCTTTTATAGTAGACCAAAGCTGATGAATATTTACGACTTACATATGTATATGATAAGGGGCACCATCAAAAGACAGAATCGCACACAATATGACTAAACTTCAAAATCAAATATGAAAGTCGAATTAGTAGTAAAATACAATATGCATACATACCATTACACATATTAATATTGTGATAACCAAAAGACATACGTAACATTTGTAATACATCTATTTACTACCCTACATATTTTTGAAGTTTCGGTACTTTTTCCATCGAACATCTTGTTTGTTTGGTCCATGGGTAGCTATTGGTTAGCTAAATCAGAGTTCTAGACGTTTGCTAAGACTGTTCTGACATTATTGGGGTCAACGAAGCCCTATGTGTTCGTTTATATTAAAGCCGACCATGACGCGTACTGACACAGCCTTAAATCGATGGGGAAGCCGTACGTCACTACCCAATTTTAATACCCTATATCAATTTGAAATGTCCGTTTTCTTTATGAAATACATTAACAATTATGAATTTTAGAAAAAAAGCTCATGCAACCTTACATTAAACGACCCGAGTCTTTCAATCGTTAAACAAACGACAGTAATGAGGAAATATATTAAATAATTCATGTTTACTATTTAAGTGGATCGTTTTTACTTAGAGAGTTGCGTATTTAGGACTGGATTTGGGCGGTGTATCAAAACATACATGGGCATTTTAACAGTTATAATTACATATTTGAATACCTAAGCCTTACTTTAAAGAAAGAAAAATGCGAACCCATGTCGTTTGAGCATCACCGTTCAGTTACCGTCGAACCGTACCGCCCACGTCGAACCCCTTTACGGGTGTGATGCAGTGGAAACGCACAACGCACCTCGAGTGTGTTTCGTGTTTAGTTACGTGCACACTATTGTAAACATATTACATATCAACTTAATGGCTTATTTTTTATTTCCACTCTAAAGCCCAACTCCGTAGAACATTGTTTAAAGAGCTTTTTATGTGCGTTAGTTAATAATGATTTCGAAAGAAAACTAGGCACTTGACGTACGTTGACTAATGTCTAAATTTATCAAGCTGATACTAACGTGATCAGACAATTGAGCCAATCATTGTTATGACTGTAATATATGTTCAAGATACACTAAGTGCAAAGGTCTAAGGGATGCCTGAATACGGGACGTATATTCGTAGCTATTGGAAGCATATTTTCAGGAATAATATACTTATATCATTACGAAAACCACAGCAGGTGCATTCCTTACATTCCTAGTATCATCCACATAGTATTTGATTATATCTTGCATAGTTAATTGGCATACATGTATTTCACATTAAAATCTGTCTCTTGTACCTGAAACTCTGTCGTTTAAAGGGATTTTTTTTTAAAATTATGTTCCAAAGCGTTCGGAGCGATTGGAATATGTGCTAAAGACGCTTAGTAAGACCGTAGTGTACTTACTCGCTTTAACACAGTAATTACGTGGACAGTAACTATTCGATGGCTAATTACCAAAGCGTTATCATTTCACTGATTTCAATGCTTTTTTGTAATTTGGTCGGTAGAATGTCGATTGGAAACGACTTCGGCAAAGTCGAATTTGTTTTTTAAACTTTGGGGAAGTGAGACTTTAATTATGACACGTGGACATCGGTTTACGCTTAAAATCATGTCTTCAATTCGATTTCTCAAACACGAATAACGACGCTTAGTAAGACCGTAGTGTACTTACTCGCTTTAACACAGTAATTACGTGGACAGTAACTATTCGATGGCTAATTACCAAAGCGTTATCATTTCACTGATTTCAATGCTTTTTTGTAATTTGGTCGGTAGAATGTCGATTGGAAACGACTTCGGCAAAGTCGAATTTGTTTTTTAAACTTTGGGGAAGTGAGACTTTAATTATGACACGTGGACATCGGTTTACGCTTAAATTCATGTCTTCAATTCGATTTCTCAAACACGAATAACATCTTTGAGACCTCATTATATTTGACAGCTAATTAAAATGTAATCCGTGACTTTTCATGATCATGCTCGTACAAGAGAAAACGTCTTAGGAGGCGAAATACGATCTTTATGTTAAGTACACAGGAAATCTATAGAAAAAAAAGAAAACCACCATGTCCATGGCCATGTGGCACTATGTGCTGACGTTTCATATATACAGCGGATGTTGAGACAATTTGATATTTATCATATTAAAAATTATCATGCGAGTTGCATATCACCGGAAGCGTGACCGATAATTATATGCTTATATGGTGACTGGAACTTGAGAACTTTGTTATCACCTGATAACGTTTAACAAAACTATAATATTTAAAAAAGTTATGTTTGAATTATACGAAGAAATAATAAGTCATTCATTAATGTTAACCGAAGCAGAATTAAATTTGTGAAGAAATAATGATGATACTTACACGAAATATCATGGCTATAAGCTGATCGAGTTTTAACAGCGAAAGTCTTACATTCTGAACTGTCGAGCAAAGGGAGCCTTCTCCTCTAGTGTATTTCCCGAAAGTGTCCAATAACGTTTTAAGTTAAAATGTGCTTGAATTGTTCATCTACTTTAAGATATACACTGTTGTGAAGATGTTGTGTTTAGTTTCAAAAAGATCAAGTAGCCATTTGATGTCAAATATCGGAATGAAATGACCAAAAAACAAAACACGGAGTCGCAAATGGGCAATTAGACAACTATGCCATTATCACCGAGGTGATGGAGATACTGTCATGGGCACCCGCTGAGCTGCAACCAATTAACGGATTTATGACAGTCTGTCAACGATATCTGGTATACATATTAACGTCGAAATATACAATAAGGAACATAATGTGCATAACAAAAGGGGTAATATCGTTTTTATAAAGTATTCGGCTCCTCTTTTACTATCCGGATACTTGACATGTATTCGGATTTCCGGATATCCGGATATTCGTTACCATCCCTAGATATTACACACCTAATGTTAAACCACTGACTATCGCGTTTCTGATATTTTCATTTTTAGCTCTGCTGATCTACATATGCAACGCACCGGAACACTTTAAGAGAGGGTCACAAACACATCGTTCCTGTGAAGTCTTTTCAAATCTGTCTAGCGGTTAAGGATGAGAAGTCGTAAGAAGAAACAGTTGACGCAAGCACGCACGGTTCGACGGACGACTTACATAACGGTATTCTTAAAGCTCCCCATGAGAACTCTCTGCACAGGCGAGCTAACAACTAGTTTAATGCATTTAGAATAAATAGTATGTTGAACATGTGTCATTAAACACTTTTCGAAATAATAATACATTTGTTTTTTTTATGATAACATACAATTTTCCTTTAACTGTCTTCCTTTATTTATTGTTATACAGATTCTTTGAAATAAAAGATACGAAATAGCAAGGCATCAATTTTTTGCTTTTTGAATGTTACTTGGCATACACAAATAAACATCTTATCTATGTACCGCACACATACACATATATTCATAGACATATGGAGTACAAGTATACTCACGGAGTGTCTAAATTAAAAAAAAATATAAAAACTTAACACATTTTGCAAATGTTATACTTGGCAAAGTATTTTTTTTAAATATAATATTATAAGTTATTATAAAACAAAGCGCATAACTTTACAGAAACAAACAACAAATAGTGATGGTTTTATTAACATGTCTTAGAATATTATTTTGTCTAAATTTCTTTTTTGTTTAAGTTTGTATTTTCATAATACAATGCACGCAATCGTTGAATTCACTGTCGTGGATCGTTTTATTAACGTTTTTCAGATTGTGCCATGTGTATTTAAGTAACCGGGATTTTAGACATGTTAATTTGTGTTGATTCGTAAAGCTCAGAACTGCTTCCTATAAAACTCTCCAAAAGTAAATCAGACAATACAACACCGGTGGATGAAGTATGACCTTCAGTGAAGCGGTACAATTAGCGAATAATTTATGACGTTTCCCGCAGCAAAATAGATCATTAAACTTTAAAACGCATTTCAGATTGTCATCATTAGACGCCATTGGCAAATACATGTGTATTTTGTTTGTTTTGTTTCGGCAATCTCGTCCATGTACACGCGTTTGGAATTGCTTATCAATTATGATTTTTCCATTGAAAAGTTGTTTTATGCATCGTTTCTTTCCGATATTTTTTTTTATTTATTTCACTATACCGTTTGTTTTGTATCATTTCCGAAAACAAGAGCTGTCCCAAAACAAGAGCTTTCCCAAGGTCTCGACTTTTTTTCTGCTTTGATAACATATTGTTCTTTTTAGTTCAGTCACCTAACATAATGATCACAAAGATATATTTGAAGTAAGATAATATTATCTGAATTTTTTTAATTGTATGTGTAAACTTATTGATGAAAATTTATAAATTAAATCCTGAAATTTAACAAGAAATAAGATAATCAAAGGTTAACCAATTCGTTTAGGTGAATGTACTTAACTTTCCAAGCACGGTCTGCGTTTAAGCTATCTACACAGAAAATTAAACAACCATATTGTTGTCCAGACCAATGTTATTGAGCAGAAAACATTGTTTATTTTTTGTACCATTGGCCTTGACCCAACCTTAGTTACGCAAACGGTAACCAGAATACGTCAAGAACAAAAAGGGGCAAAATTCAGCTAAATTGCAGGTCAGTGGAATGAAAATTTGTCCTTGACCTTTCACAAAGATCCAGAATAAATGTTTTTAAATTAAATGCATGTAGTAGAAACGGTGACATGGAGATGTTGCACGTTTCTCATTACACATTTTCTAATAACAAAAAGTGGCACGATTTTGATAAATTGCAGATCAGAGTTATGGATCTGTGTCAGTCACCTCAAACACAAAATTACTTGTTTTATTCCCCAAATTTGCCAACATGATAATATTGAATGTGCGTAACAGTATATCCGCGCTCCTTAAAAGATAAATTAATATGTGATACATAAGATAATTAATTCAGCGTATCGTAGCGACCTTCGAACGACTTAATAGGCAGCAATTGCACTTTAATTGCATTTCAATGCGCGCAAAACGTAGACACGCGTTTTACTAATCTGAGCCACCGATGTGGCAAAAAAGTGGTACACAAGTGCAATAAATAGGTTAGCATGTAAAACATACTTTTCAGTTACATTACCTGTCTTAATTATTGGTGCTGGTGTACATAACCAAATAGCAGATACCGAAGAAATTAATTTCACTGAATCAGTGGTAATGGCAGATACAACAAGAGCTGTGTTTGTGAAACACAATGCCTCCTACTGCACTTTGAAGCCGCACAGCAGCTGTTTTAGAGAAAATTGTTAAGTCCAAGGCCAGTAACTTCGTCAAAAATCAGCTAACCGGAACGAAACTCGAACTTGATCTGTAAGTCATGTAGGTAGACTCTGACTACAGCGTGCAAAATTTTGATTGTCTGTGAAAACAAAATTGATGACATAACCATTCTCATTCAAATCAAACCCTAGATGCACTACGCGTATGTATCTAAGTGCCTTATATCAAGGTATTGAATAACTTTTCAGCAAAAATATCAGAAACGTGCTCTTATGGTTTAAAAAGTGAAAATAATATAGCTGCAATTTTAAAGTGTATTTGCCTCGTATTAATAATATTATTTTCTGGACTTGTTTAATAGCAGAACAAAATCTCAATGAATACTTCATCGGACTTGTGTATGCATTGTTATCCAATCGATATATGCATCACATATACACGTGTTTGAAATTGCAATTGCGTTTGAAATTGCTTGTGAATTATGATATTTCTACACAGAAAATTTAACCACAATACTGTTGTCCAGACCAATGTTATTGAGCAGAAAACATTATTTCTATATTGTTGTATCAGTGACCTTGACCCAACCGTACGTTGTCGTCGACCTCTCACAAAAATTCCGAATAAATATGTTTAAGCTTAAATTGAATGCATGTAGTAGAAACGGTGATATGGATATGTTGCACGTTTATCTTAACACATTTCCTAAGTACAAAAAGGGGCACGATTTTGATAAATTGCAGATCAGAGTTATGGATCTTTGTCAGTCACCTCAAACACAAACTGACTTATTGCATTCACCAAGTTTGCTAACATGATGATATTCAATGTGCTCCACAGCATATCCGCGCTCATTAAGAGATAAGTTAATATGTAATGCATAAGATAATTAATTCAGCGTATCGTAGCGACCATCGTACGGCTTTATAGGCAGCAATTGTATTTTACTTGCATTTCAATCGTTTGCACGAAAAACGGAGTTATGCCGTTAACTAATCTAAGCCACCGATATGGACAAACATGAAAAGATGACACACATGTACAATTGATATATTAACATGTAAACAATTCTTTTCCGTTACATAACATGCCATTACTATTGGTGCTGGTGTACATGACAAAAAAGCAGATACCGAAGAAATTAATTTCACTGAATCAGTGGTAATGTCAGATACAAAAAGAGCAGTGTTTGTGAAACACAATAACTGCACTTTGAAGCCGAAAAGCATCTATTTTAGAGAAAAATGTTAAGTTCAAGGCCCCTTACTTCGTCAAAAACCAATGGACCGGAACGAAACTCGAACTTGATCTGTAAGTCATGCAGGTAGACTCACCAAAAATCAGGTAAATTCTTCAAGCATTTTGGAAAAACAACTTCGGAAACTGATGCCGAACGAACGGACGGACTGACGGGCAGAAGGACAGACGGACGGACAGTGCGACTGCTATATACCACCCTACCGGGGGCATGAAACACTAAATTATGCAGTTTAATAAGAGGCCATCAGATCATGTGCAAACTTATTTCATGAAAATAAGCATTTGTCATGATCAACAATGGTTAAATGCACATTATGGAAGATAAGTCAAATTATGCAAATGATATAATTTGAAATTACTTAAACGATGTATTTTAATCTAGTGTCATATTGTATATGTCGTGTTAAAATGTACTAAAGTCTTCGTTTATTGATTTATTATAAAATAGCAAGTAAAATATGAATTGAAACATTAAAGGAATCAAAGCGCTGAAGGCACTGCAGTTGTTCGCTATTGCATAACCTTTGACGCAACTCATTTTTCAAAATTAAGGTATCGCTTTTTAAATCGCAAGTTTGAAATATACACAACCCATTCAAATTTATAAAGAGTGTGTCTGAACGCACAGGTCGAGATGTGTGTGCACTGTTTATCATCCTATTGATGTTATAGAGATAACTTAGACAACATAACAACAACATGTCCCTTTTTAGACGTTCTGAAGGCATGGACAATATTATGAAAATTGTATAATGAGAACAAGTTAATATAAAATAAAATCTGCAATCACCATCATATTAAATGAACATTGTTGGAATATCGATACCTTTCTCATTAAGAATATAATTTCATGATGGGGTTTCCCTTTACAAAACTTTTTTGATACCATATAACAATTCAAACTATACAAGAAGATAATTGATGAAAATAAATAAAAAATAAATCGCGAGCAATACTTTTAACTCACGAATTAGGTAGTCATAAAGATCGGTATAGAACACTAATGCGCTTTTTCGGGGTAGCTGTTTACCCAGCTTTTCACCTTAAATGACATCTCCGTAACGCGAGCAGATCCGAATGAATACATTCGAATATTTCAATGGCTGATTCGAGAAAACTTTGGCCAGATCACTTCGTCTGTGCACAGCGTAAAGGATGTAACACAAATTGTGCCAAGTTACAATTACGCGTAAACATCCATCTCGCTGAATTTCATGGTCTGTAATCGTCAGGGGAAGAAATAATGGTCTATCGATAAACGTTGATTACATAGTTTTGCTTTCAAGATGAGGAAACAAAAAACTTCCGAAAGAGTATAGTGTCACGATAAGGGGGAAATCGTTTAATTATCTAACCACACATGTTTGCCGTACTCGGTCAGCCCGTCTGGAAATTGTTCCTGAACGCCCGTATAGGCTACCCTTATTTGTCAGATTGCTATTAATAACACAGTTTAAATTCAATTTTATATTGAAAAGCATTGTGCTTAAATGTGTCATTTACAATACGCAATGATATTTTTAAAGACCCGCGTCATGCGAAAATGGGTTTTATGCCATATGCGGCCCTCATAGCTATAGCCCAGCATGCGCATCTCGCAGTCTGGTCCGGAGATGCATAATGAGACCATTACACCTTGCGTGATTTTATAGCGGACAGCGTCGCCTCTGACCAGATTTCCCAATTGCGCAAGCTGGTCTTGAGCTACGCTGGCCGAAACGCCATAAGACCTATTTTCGCATGACGAGACTATGAAAGTTTGATTTGAATGTGTCGAAAGAAAACTGCATGTTAATCAAATAAAGACATACTATATATTTCGATGGAGAAGAAATAAACTCATAAAAAGCCGTGTGAAGACACACATAATCTACCGTAGTAATTTTTTTTCTACGAACACTATTGTGTGGTTTGACTATAATAACACATAGTTCATGCGGTGGATATGTGACTAACAAGTGGGAAAATACACAATAATTTTCAATTTAATTATTCAGAAACGTAAATTTTCTAACTTTATTTCAAAGTTAGCATTTACGCCGAATATTGTTATCACCCGTGCAATTTAGAAGACAGGAGAAATCGTCACGAGTCGCATATTCACCGCATCAGCTGCTGTGCTGCGCGCGCATGTGTGTATTTCATTTACTCTGCGTCTTCGCGAATGCATCTATTGGCTGACCTGCACCTGTGACCTTTAAGGAGAGCTGTGTTATGCGATTTTAACGTAACACGCAGTGGACTATTTTCATGACGCAAACATTGCATTTTGATTCACAGGTGGTTAGCGTGAGTGTATCCGTCGATGTGTTTGAGTCTAACAAAGAATGAATCACAACATAATTATAATAATAACTGTATTGGTATCAACGAGCATTGAATAAAATTCTCAAGCAAACCACATTAATTTTTTGTTAATTATTTTTCGACAGAAATTTTATTTTTGTTTCATTTCTTTCCATTTCATCTTCATTCATTTTCATGTAAATGTGTAACTTCTCACCCCCTTCCCCCCGTCACCAATATTTTTTTACGAACGTACCATGTAAGCAAATGTTTGAAGCCAATTGCCAATCGATTTAACTTTACTGCATTAGCGTTTTACAGGACATGTCACGTGTCAGTTATACTATAATACTCCCCTTTGTGTCATAACAACATTTATCTTGATTTCGAAACAGACGAAATATGTATGCGTGGATTACGTTGGATATTAATGTATTTCATGCATACGGTAATTCAATCTTAATTTTGTTTAAACATTGGACATTATTATTAGTTAGGAACGAAAATTAATATTTGACGAATAATAATTAGCACTATCGCATGAAAGTGTATTGCAATCTCGACATCCCATTGGTGATGTTCCATGTATAAGCACTATCGCATTTTTCCCCAGAAATTTTATGCTTCGTTTAATTTCTTTCCATTTCATCTTCATTCATTTTCATGTATTGACATTAACGTGTAACTCCTCACACCTCCCCACCGTCACCAATATTTTTTACGAACCTACTATGTAAGTAAATCGCTAATCCTTACTATTCTACCGAAACGAAGTCAGAAGTTTTCGATACAGCTTTATGCATTAGCGTTTTACAGGAAATGTCACGTGTCAGTTAAGTACACGGTACTATAAAACTCCCCTTTGTGTCATAACTACATATTTATCTTGATTTCGAAACAGCCGAAATATGTATGCGTGGATTGCGTTGGATATTAATGATTTTCATGCATTCGGTAATTCAAACTTAATTTTGTTTAAACATTGGACATTATTATAAGTTATGAACGAACATTAATATTTGACGAATAATAATGAGCACTATCGCATGATAGTACATTGCAATCTCGACATCCCATTGATGAAGTTCCTTGTAAGCACTATCGCATGATAGTGTATTGCAATCTCGACATCCCATTGGTGAATATCATGCTCTCTTATCTATTAATAGCCTTAGATTATGAATGACCAGTGCGTACGAATATTCTACGTAGCACGTAGTGTACTATTTTACCATTCATAATATAAACATACTCTGCGACATGTATAGTGAACAAATGTAGTGTATTACTTTAACTATATACGATCCGTTCAAAACTAGTCCATTTAACACGATATTAATATTATGTGTCAATTTGTAAATGAATATAGTTCAAGAACTAAAACCGCGCCGCAAACTCCTTTTTGCGCGTATGCTTACAGGTTCGTTGGTTAATGATAGCTTCGAATCGGAATTCGTGGTCTAGTAATCTAAGTCGTTTGCAAGCGAACAACTAAAAATAGCCGAAACAAAATTCAAGTTTAATTCTATGTTGAACAACTTTTTACCAGTAGACAGTAACTTATTAGATCACAACAAACGTTTAAACCATTTAGAAGAGACCTACTTTGTGAGTGATACCGAAAAACGTTGAAAATCAACGATATATTTTTGGTGACCTCAGTCACCGGAGCGCTTGCTCTATCTCGAGTTAACAGCGATGTAAATAAACTGATTGTTTGTAAACACAATTGACTTGGAGGACACTTATTTTGAGCTCAAAACAAGTTGTGTTGCTATTTTTTATGGTAATGTCCAATAGAATATATATATATATATTGTTTTTTGATAACCTTTAAAAATAAAATATGCAAAAAATATTTAAAAAATCGGTAAAAAATACGGATCGTCATCTTTTATGAGCCTTTAATTTGTGTTATGCAACATTAAAAATTCTCCGGCTGTCAACGGCTACAATAAACGTACATTGTAGAGCAGATGTATCAAAGCAATGAATTTATTTTTAAAATGCAAATGCCTCATTTACGCACAATAAAGTTTCAATGTTCAACGTTAACTAGAAACCATGTGACATTTCTTTATTAATTAATTGTGAACGTTAAACATAAAACTTTACAATTATGAAGTGCGACGTGTATATGTTAATATTAGCAAATTCACTTAAAAATATGATAACGAATATTTGTTAATAGTAAATCTTGGAAAGTACTTGACATAGCCACTCATATAGAAGTAAATTATAACTACGTTAAAATAGTGCACACATGGTTTAATTAGTCATAACAGACATATGTTACTGTAATTAACAGACATTTGAAGTAATAAATATTCAACCAATGTCCGCATTTTGGCGACATATGGGTCGGTCATATTGATTTGAAAATAACGCTGGCCGTCGATCATTGGAACGTATGGTACCAATCGTTTTCTTTAAAACTTACACCGCTTTATTCATATAGTTTGGTTCATTGCACTATAGAGCGAATGCATGAACGTTACAGTAACACCGGTTTATTCATATAGTTTGGTTCATTGCAGAATAGAGCGAATGCATGAACGTTACACTAACACCGGTTTATGCATATAGTTTGGTTCATTGCACAATAGAGCGCATGCATGAACGTTATACTAACACCGGTTNGTAAATAAATATAGTTCAAGAACTGAAACCGTGCCGCAAACTCCTTTTTTTGCGCGTATGCTTACAGGTTCGTTGGTTAATGATAGCAAAGACAATTCGAATCGGAATTCGTGGTCTAGTAACCTTAGTCGTTCAAGCGAACAACTAATAAAATGTAAGTAAATTTACAAACGAGGATGCGAAATGTAAAGTGTATTATGAATTACATGTCATTTTAATGTTTGAAGCCTTTATACTAGTTAGGACTAATTCCTCCGACTTCCCCCAGAATCTCCATTCAGAGCACTTTTATCTTGACATGTGTTTGTTTGTTTTTTTGTTTCGAGCAGCACTCTTGGGAAACATTTATCAAATCTTAGTGGTATTGTGTCAAAAAAGGCTCAACACTTGCGAGCTCGTTTATTAATTTATGTTTAGCTTTAAAAGTTTGAGAGAATCCACCAACCAATTTAAGGGTAGCTGTGTACACATATTTCACGGACTATACAATGTTGTGGGAAAACATAAAGGGCAATAATTCTGCCAAAACGTGTTACACCCAATATTCCATAGCGATCACTTACACATTTAAGTATTACAGCTTTGAAAGTCTGAGCGAAATAAACTTAGTATTTAACGAAGAGCGTTATATTCTGCATTTGAAAAATGACAAGGTTCTTCATCTGTGGTAGTTTGTGCAAAACTTGCAAAACAGTTAAAGGGGTGTTAATAACCAACATGTCCCGCGTATTAATAATAAAATGAAAACTAAACAAGACCAGTTGAGTACACACACTTTTGGGGCGTACTCACGAACTTAAAATCGAACGGTCAATCTCAATGCCTCTCTCCTTCTAGAGTCATGACACAAATATGCTGAGATACTACTAAAGCTATGTAAAAGTAAATAGAAATGTTCGAAAATTGTTAGATAAACGGAAATATAATGTCGCTATATTTCAAATGATTGTAACTAGGCATTTGTTCGTAGACATACCGCTTTTGCCTCAAAACTCCACTCATGTCGAAAAAATTAACTACTATATTTAGGTTCGCAAGGTCACATGCTGGTGAAAGCTGATACGGCACTGAATGATACAATGAAAACAACATACTGTTAAATATAAAAACTTGAAATACAATTGTTGACACATTATCAAATTTCCATACTAGACAGTTTTTACATGTCTACGTAGTCCTCAATGTCAAAAGCGCCTCACGATAATTTTCATTATTTACAGTGGGGATAGGGATTTTGTTCCGGGATTAATCTCTTAAGAATCCCTAAAACAATAACCCTCATTCAGCCGCTTTTTTGGGATTAATCCGTTTTCACCCCGTTTCATCCGAATACATCTGCATTTAACCTTTTCCAGCGGTTTTTACGGATGAATTGCGATGAATTAATCCCTTCACGTGATTAATTCATCGCTACGCATGCGCAGTCGATGTCAGGGTTAATTGCGATGAAAAGGCGGAGTTTATCAGTGACTGTTTTTAGATGAGGATTTAATTTCGTCGGTTTCATGCATAATATAATTTATAATATTATGCTGCATACAGCAGCGTTTAATAGCCCAAAAAACACGTCATTTGTGAACTCAACNGGCTGTTATACTGTACACAACGCTGACAAATAATCATGATAACATATCATTTCTCGACAGAAAATGAAGACAGTATGAATATTGATCTAAACAATTTCCTATGCCATTAACAATAAAGACAGAGTGAATCACTTTGACAATAGTTCCGTGGCAAATACATGTTTGTATATATCATTCAAAGTTGTATACACATTAATAAGATAATGTGCGAACATGGGTCTTATGTTATGTCCAGTTTAGCTGTCCGCTATAAAGTCACGCCATGTTTCGTGGTCCCATTTTGGCATTAGACTCATTTAACGTTAAGCGGCTCATATGAGTTTGTCTATTAATATCATTGAACATTTCTGTCACACCTTTGTACACTCAATAAAAGTAATTGGATATTTAGAAACACGTGTTTCTGCGTGTGTGGTTAAGAAACTAGGTTTTTACAAAATGAGCTTGACGTTTAACAAAAATCAAAACAGAATGGCATAACGGTAAATTACGGCACATACTAAACACATGCGCGTCCAATATCCAAATTATAGTATCTTTAACCGAATCGCAAATATAAATTAACTGGAAACCGCTTTGACTCGACACACAAACATTTATTATTATTTTTTACAAAACTCAAAATTCACGTTCCCCTCAGTACTTGACCGACCTGGAACCTTAACATATCGGAGCTGCTTCTTGATTAAATCTCCGTAATTCGAATGACTTACGCACAATCGAATAGTTTAATATATTCAAATACAAGCTTTGAAAAGGTTGATTTAATCACCATCATACTTTTTTATAAGAAAACGTTGTCTCAAAATAATTCATACGCGCTTAAGGACCAAATCGAATGCGCTAAATCATAAAATGAACACCTTTACGCAAAAAACAACTTCTTCAAATCTCCACTCCGTTCATCCCGTGACGTAAAAGCCTAAAGCTAGTTAACATTTGAGAAAATCAGTTTACAATTGCATGGTGTAACCCGGCCTTATTACAAGTTATTAATTAATTCACCCAGCCGTCCTGTCAAAGGGATTGGCCAAAATGTCATTTATTAATCAAACTCTTTCCTTAATAGGTTGGACTTTTCCTTATATAACATACTAGCGTCTAGTGTTAAATGGGTATTTAAACTGCCATTTGTTGCATTAATAAACAGTACCACGCACACAGGAAAGAATGTAGGTACACACTTTCTTGTTGTATTGGGCGAAGCCCCGCTTAGGGGTTCGCTTGTATCTTGGTGATTTACTATTAGATTAGATCTGGACTTTCGAAAGTTTTCGAGTTAAAATTTATGGAGCATAATAAAATGGAAACTTTATCTATGTTTTGGCGTCAGTGTTCAGATCGAATAACGCTACACAAGATTAAATGGTCGCCGTTTTGACCTAGGATTCGAACCAGAAGTACAGCTGTACGTATGATCACGGGCCACGGAAAAAAAATCTGTTGAAATAGAGGTTCGTTTATTTTAATGATGGCAATCAGGTTGGGTATTTTACAATTTATAAAGGTATATTTCTTTTTAAAATTGTTTAGAAGAATTGTATATTGTTATGTTTCTAAACAAATACAGTTATATACGGATAAAAGAATTTGTAAATTTATCTTTGATTGGTAAATTGATTTTAATTTTCGTTAAATAAGGAACATACAAACATTAGAAAGTATCCGAATTTTACGCTGCTTAACGTATAATAGAAATAAACATATTAAATTCATACAAATAATTGAGGATAAGTGAAGACATTTGATTCGTTATTAGGCATTAAAAGATTAATAAGAATTAAAATGAATTATGTACGGAGAAATTTTACCAGTATCATAATCAATACAATTTTGCATTGATCAGTAATTTTGTTTTTAAAATTCCGTTGAATTGAGAATAAAATAATAAGGAAAGTATAAGTGTTTAACATAATTGTATGAGTTATAAAAATAATGAAATTAGAAGCGAACAGATAATTGAGAGTATTTAAAGAATTTTATATAATTGTTGTATTATTATAATATAGAATTATGTACAGACACATTTTTTTTTCAGCATAAAAATAAAAAAAGTGTTGGTATTTGTGTAAGTTTTCATTAAATTAGAACATACGAGGTAATAAGGATATTTGAAGAATGTAACTAAATTTTTTACATTATAAGTGTAAAGACCTTACTGTAACGTCATTCATTTTCGCGCGTCCATTTTGGCGCGACGTCATATTAAACGTTTTATTTTGTCTACGTCATATATTTGTAACATAAACACGAATACAGTTACCTGTTTAAAAACGAGGAACCAATAATTCAGAATCGGTTCAAGGTTGTATGGATGAATAAATAACGTAACCGATACCGCATACTCGACTTTGTTTAGAATGTAAAGGATAGGGACTGTTTGTTTACAATAAGAATAAAGATATTAGAGGCGTATCCACAATTAAGGATTTTTCTAAGAATTTTAATAAATATTGTTTTCTTCGTTTGAGCACGTGCGAATTAAACGAAAACTACGTTAATTTTAATCTGTGTAAACTTGTATTTTGAACATAACCACGCGGTCTAGCGATGATTGTTCTTTTCTGGAAAAAAATGGACTTGCATAGTTTAATTAGGGAACTTTTTAGTAGAAGTGCGTGAGCAGAATATAAGATCAACAGAGCCGAGTTGGAACAGTCGTGAATAAGAAGGCGCTTCAAAAGCCGTCAGCTACCGTCACTTCCGGAAGCTTGCTATGTTGCGGAAACACTATATAAATGGAAATGCAAGAGACGGATATCGTCCCTGTTTCGCTTGTGAAAAAAAAACACTTCGGATGCAACTGCCTGTACACCCGGCGATTCCTGCAGCCTGACGTCCCTAGCAAACAGAAACCCCAGCTCGCAGAATCCCGTTACAACAGGCATAGATTTAAAAGATGAGTATTCATTGTTTACTGGTAATTCTTCTAGTCAGGACATATTTACTGACAGCTATATTGAATACGTACAAGGCCAGAAAGAAATACTGGTTAAAAGCACACTGAAATATCATGTTCAGTTTTGGAAAGATATTGGAGCAAACTGATTCATTTTAGACGCTATTTAAAATGGATATAAAATTCCGTTCACAAATATTGTTGGATGCTTAATTTTGATATAGCGCCTGCATATCATTTTGCGGATATTGTTCTGCCACACACACACATTATTAAGGTTTTAGCTGGTAAGATCGATCGGATGATGACATTGACATCGTAAAGATATACAATAAAACAGTAATTATGTCACGGGAAATTAAGTCAGATTTGTCGTTATCCCGATGTCCAAAGTTGACAAATCATGCTTGGAGCCCCATGTTTATATCGGGATGTAAAGTCGATAATATTTTACGGACGCTAAGATTATTAAACAAGAGGCCCATCAGGCCCTAAGGCGCTCACCTGAGAGCAAATGCAACTAGACTATTCTGAAAAAATGCAAGCTGATTCAT
>VMBQ01005333.1:0-65953 GCA_007657795.1 Dreissena rostriformis | reverse complement strand
TAAACTTGAAACTTGAAACTTGTTTATTTGCTTAAACGCCGATTACTATGAAAATACATATTCAATGGCGTTTTACAATAAGCTAAAAATGAAACAATTTAAACAAGACATAAATAATAAACCAATGATAAATCTGGTAAAAGGGATCAAATCAGGGTTAGTTAAAACATTGAACCATATACAGTATTTCGATTAAAATATATAAGCGGGCATAATCTCAGAAAAGTGCATAAAAATCACGAACATAATAAACCAATGATAAACCTAGTAAAAGAGATAAAATAAGGATAAGTTAAAACATTAAACGAAATACAGTATTTCGATTAAAATATATAAGCGGGCATTATCTCAGAAAAGTGCATAAAAATCACGGAAAAGGTGAGTTTTTAAATTTTTCTTAAAAGATTCTAAGGAATCCGATTGTCTTAGATCCTGAGGCAAGGAATTCCAAAGTCTTGGCCCAGCGGTACTGAAGCTCCTGTCACTGAATGTCTTTCGCTTATTGAACGGAACGTCATATGAAGCCATGTTTGAGCCGCATGACCGCAAACCTTGTCTGTTTGGACTATGTTTCGTGAGAAGTTCAGTGAGGTAAGCCGGGGCCTCATCATTTGAGCACTTGTACATGAATGTAAGTAGTTTGAAGACTATCCTTGCTTTGATCGGCAACCAGTGCAACTCATATAACGCTTGCTTCGTACTGTCAAACTTGCTTCGTTGTAAAACCAATTTGGCGCACATATTCTGAATTCGTTGCATTTTGTTGATTTCGCACTCTGCCACACCATACAGAATTAAGTAACAATAGTCAAGGTGTGATAGAACAAGGGAAACAATGAGAATTTCTGCGGACTGTCTTGTAAGATACTTTCTTATGCTTTTGATCCCAAAATAGTTTAGCATGGCAGAACGACATTTCATGGATACATGTTTTTTAAAACTAAGGGATTCGTCAAGGAATGCACCAAGGTACCGAATAGTTGGCTCTCGCTGGATTATGTCCCCTGCGATGTTTATTTCATTCGTATGGATTTTCTGGAGCTGTTGTCAACTACCAAAGAGAATAAACTCAGTTTTTGATGTGTTCATTTTTAATTTATTTGCATTCATCCAGTGGTTAATAGTAAAAGCGGATTTTTCAAGTTCCGTGATTGCGTACTTTTCATTTGAAGAGGATGGTCTAAAAGTCGTCTTGGCAATATGATCATCAGCAAACCCATAAACTGAGACATTTGCTGGAATGACATCAAATACAGTTCCAGCATATGCAAGATATAACCATGGACCTAAACAACTTCCTTGTGGTACACTGCACTGCAGGGGGCGCGCCGTTGACCGTCCGTCATTCACATGAACAGTGCAACAACGATCCCTCAAATATGAGTTCATCCACGTAAGTGGGGCGTCTTGAAGACCATAATGGGCCTGCAGCACGTCAACCAAAATGTCGTGGTCCACGGTATCAAAGGCTGCACTCAGGTCAATGTCGATCATGGCTGTTACTTCCTGGTTTTCCATGCCTGCCAATATGTCATTGACGAGCCTCAGTAAGGCAGATGCTTGTGTGCGTCAACATGTACATTTAAACGAAGTAGCACTGCTTTTTCAATCAGTTTTGAGAGAAAGGCCAGATTACTCACAGGTCTATAATTTGAAAGATTGAGATCTAAGCCAGCCTTTTTGAGAAGTGGGCGAACAATTGCGTGTTTGAATGTACTTGGAAACACTCCTTGTCGCAGTGATGCACCATCATGATGCATTTTGTGTAATAGAAGAAACCACACTGTGGTTAAATTGATATCTTATTATATTGCTATTTTAACGTAGAAATTAATGAATTAATACATTCAGTCACTTAGTGCAAAATCATTAGGACTAGTTGCTCATATATGTGGTTTGTGGTAGAATTTAAATACAAATTCATATAATCCAGTTATTTTGACATATGGTGAAAATGCATATATTCTATAGAAAAGTTTCTGAAATGCTCCTGTACACCAGAGATCTTTGTTTTCAAATAATGGTTATAAATGGACAAATGAGCCCCGCTCTGGGAAAACTGGGTTAAATGCATGTGCATAAAGTGTCATCCCAGATAGCCTGTGCAGTCCACACAAGCTAATCTTGGATGACACCTTTTTGGAACTTTTCGTTTAACCCTTTGAGCGCTGGAACCGGATTTTGAAGGTTTTTGCAAACAGTTTGGATCCAGATGAGACGCCACAGAACGTGGCGTCTCATCAGGATCCAAACTGTTTGCTATTCTGATAGTATTTTTTGAAAAAAACCCAAAGAAAATGCTAATTTTATAAATTCAGCAGACGACATTTTAGCAGACGACAAATTTCCCAGCATGCAAAGGGTTAACTGACCACAGTGATATGACTGAAATACTGTTAAAAACCGTGAAAAACCCAAATAATAAAAAAAATCCTATTTTACTGAAAGTTCTTAAACAGTTCTTCTCAATTTGGAGAACCGTAATAACTCTTATGTTTTCGGACACCCCCCTTTTTAGCCAAAATAATTATTTTGTGTGACTCTTAAATTTCGGACATACGGGTTTTCGTCCATAATTGACGACTCTAAATTTTCGGACAGTATATTTTACAGCGCTATTTTACCATATTTTGGCCCTGTTTTCGTTACCTGATGACACTTCGATCATGAGGTTTTAAAACGGAATTAACCCTTTGCATGCTGGGAAATTTGTCGTCTGCTAAAATGTTGTCTGCTAAATTTCTAAAATTAGCATTTTCTTCGATTTTTTTTCAAAGAATACTATCAGAATAGCAAACAGTTTGGATCCTGATGAGACGCCACGTTCTGTGGCGTCTCATCTGGATCCAAACTGTTTGCAAAGGCCTTCAAAATCCGGTTCCAGCGCTCAAAGGGTTAAGGTCATAAAACCTGGTAGATGCATGTCTGAGGGCAATACACCATTACATTTGGGTTATTGGGTAAATAACCTTGTAAACCGGTAATAAACAATGTTTTCGCCCGGAATCATTTGAAATGATGCTGTAAATGTTAAAAGCCCTAGTGGAACAACGGGATAACGTCAATTTGTGCCAATTATGATAATCTAAAACAACTTTCTTCTGAAAATATGCGTTACGCCAATTTCCGGGGGTTATGCCAATTAACAGTTAAATCATCTAATATACTACTTCTCAGAAAGATAACTGTGACAAATACTAAACGCTCCAAAGCGTGATGCACCTTATTACAAGTTTTAGGAACAATTGAAGGTGTTAGACAACGACTACCTGGTAATGAACAAACAAAGAATTCATAGTTTGCACATTTTTATTTTATTGCATTATTTACAGGTTTATAATAGAAAGTATCGGACATCACATGCTCATCTTTGAACTCGTTGGTCAAAGTACAGCCATGTAGTAACTTTCTGTAAAATAAATAAAGCATTTGAAATTAGTTTAAATGCAGTGCAAACATATATAAATGTTATTAATACTACTTGTATACGGCGTGGTATTTTACAAGCACGTGCTATTACCGGTAGTTGTTGATACAATGGATGCTATTTCCGGACACTTCAATTTTTTCGACTCAAAATTTTCAGACACCTGTATTTTGTGAATATTTTAAGTATCTAAGTTTTCGGACACAAAAAAAAAGATTTTTTTTAAGAGTCCGAAAACATAGAGTAATTACGGTACTCTGAAATCTTACCGACAATGTCGGTTGGTACATCAGTCAGTTAGCATAAAAAGTAACAAAAAAAGGGAGTGAAATACTTCTATAATTTCTGAAGCAATTAAACTGAGACTTCAAATCATCCCCATGAAGTGTAGATGTGTAAAACACTTTGTGTTATGCCTAGTATTCCACTTATTCCTCTTTGCCATTGAACATAGATGACAGGGTGGTGTGGGGGTATTAGTCACATTTTGTAACCAATACTCTTAATTTTTAATTAAATAAATACATAGCATTTGTTTTACATTGCACATAATGTGGTGTTATCATACAGAGATCATATACATAATTCTTGAATGCAAGTTTTCCTTTGATTGTTTTGGATCCTAGGTGCACAGATGACAATAATGAGCCAGGCCTGTGCAGAGCGGTGTAACATCATGAGGCTGGTGGACCGGCGTTGGGCAGGCATAGCCAAGGGTGTTGGCACACAGAAAATCATTGGCAGGGTGCATTTAGGTCGGTAAAATACCTTTCTCAACCATTCCATTGTTATTATATGTGAAATCACACGTTAAATAGATCACATTGTTGGTTTGGTTATAAAAGTGACATATAAGAGAAAGGGGGTTATATTATCTGTTGTAGTTAGTTTTTGTCTTTATTAAGGGGAAACGCAGATGATAGGCTCTTTTAATTTAAACTTTTTTTGTTTAAGCTCCATTACATCAAAAGCCTAAGGCTTATCTTATTGAAACTCTCAAGTCTGTGTCTTGGGTAGAACCAGTACTATGTGTCTTCCAGGGGATCTAAAAATGCTCTCTCACAGTGGGGATCGAACCCATGACCTATTGGCCGCTAGGTGGACACCATACCCCCTACTCCCTGTCAAATGTACACAGGAACATATTAAGTTTTGCTCAACTAATAATTATATAGCAATTGTACGTTTGTGTTTGAGATCTATGAAAAATGTGTGGAAAAAATGTATTTGACAAAAAAGTTAATTTGTGTAAATTAATATGAAGATATGAAATGATATCAACAAGTTTGCAAAAATCAATGAACTCTGCAGTTATTTGGTTTTGGAGGATGAAATTTGTTAAATGGATATATTAAATATTCAAAAAAGAAAAACAAAATACTACAAGTCCCTTAACAATGCTTGCATGTTCACCACAGGTAACATACAGATAGAGAGTGATTTCCTGCCGTCCTCTTTCTCTATACTGGAGAATCAGCCCATGGACATGCTGCTAGGACTGGACATGTTGAAGCGCCATAGGGTATGTATACCTGCGATAGTATTACAGTGTCAGGTTAGAGGGTATGTATACCTGCGATAGTATTACAGTGTCAGGTTAGAGGGTATGTATACCTGCGATAGTCATACAGTGTCAGGTTGGATTTAACCTCAACTGTTGTAGATTACTATGGATTTTATTCCCCGTTAACTTCTTGTTTACTCCATTATTTGGTCTGGTCTAGTATTTATTTATTATTTAATAAATGCTTAACATCTTGTCTCGCTTGTCCCTCCATTTTGAGTAGAGTTTACTTTCTACATTTTAGGATCTTTCAATCTCAGATGGCAATCTGTTCCTAGCATCTATCACTTAATGAGAAAATGTACTCAGTCAACAGATTAATTTGCTCTGGATTTCTCTTATTTGAAGTTATGGCCCCTAAGATTACTAGCCAATTCCGTAAACAACAAATTCATGTCAATGCCATTGACTTCCCTCCGTATTTTGAATGTCTTTATCATATCCTATCTGTTTCTTCAATATTCCAATGTTGTAAGCTTTAACCCTTTGAGCGCTGGAACCGGATTTTGAAGGCCTTTGCAAACAGTTTGGATCCAGATGAGACGCCACAAAACGTGGCGTCTCATCAGGATCCAAACTGTTTGCTATTCTGATAGTATTCTTTGAAAAAAAAATCTAAGAAAATGCTTATTTTAGAAATTCAGCAGACGACATTTTAGCAGACGACAAATTTCCCAGCATGCAAAGGGTTAAGTCAATCAATAATTCCTCACAATTCTAGTGATATGTTTATCAAAGTTCCAGTTGCTTCTGAATTCTATCTTTCAGATCTTTTTGACATTCTTTTGTGTTCAATGTATTAATATTTCCATTTTCATCTTTTATTTACTATTGAACTTCTCATTTCCATATGTCACTGTTTTACAATTCAGCGCATTAGATCTTAGTAACCAATCCTGGCTCCAGTGACAGCCTCTCCACGTCATTTTGTAGATCTTCCTTTGTCTTGTTTATAATATGTTTCTATACAACTTCAAATCATCCACAAACATTTTACATATACTTCCTTCTATTTCTGGGCTATCCTTCACAAAAAAATTGAAAAGTATGGGTCCTTATATTGAGCCCTGGGTTACACCCAATGCCCATTTTTTTCAGTCAAAGATATTTACATTTACTTATTGTTGTTTTTTCTTTTTAGAAGTTTTGCAACCATTTTGACATCACCCATTTCATTCCATAATCTTTAAGTTTCTGTACAAGGCGTTTATGAGGATCGCTATCCAATGTTTTGCAAAAGTATATATTGTCCATTTAGCATAATCATCATTGTACTCATACCAGTCTTTTAAATTTGTAAATACAGTCAAAACCCGATGGTTTAAACTTGCTTGGCTTGAATTTCCAATTGGCTCAAACTCTCCTCAAAGCACCGATTTTTTATTGCTATATATTCATATAATTTGTTATCGAATGGCTCGAATAATCTGATGGCTCAAACTGTCCCAGTCACAATTTTCACACGTTCTTTTTTTCGTTTGGCTCTAATATGCTTCGGGTCGCATAAAACTGTTAATAGATTAGGAGCGCTTGTTTAAAGGCTAGCCATAATTGATGTCACACCTGTTGCAAATATGTCATCGACTCAATCGTTAATTGATTTGAGTCAAAAATGAAATTTTGTATAAAATCTGGCGTAGATGCAGTATTATGATGGCTGAAACGGCTGCATCACTTCTTGCTGGGCAATCTAGAAGACAACTCATTAACGCTATACAGACTGCCAAAATGTCATTCTTCAAAACAAAATATAAAAAAAAAAGATACATGAAGTGCTGTTTCATATTTAAGCAATATGTATTTAGTGCTTATGCATGTTTTGTTCCTTATGTGAATGAATACTCTTCAACTGGAGGTGCTTATCTATTGCAGACTTATATTAGTAAACAAAAGTATATAAGAAATCGGATGGCTCGAATTCCGGATGGCTCCAATTGTTGTTGTTGGTCTCGGCAAGTTCGAGCCATTGGGTTTCCATGGTAATTGTAAGATGGCATTTCTATTTTTTCTAAATCAAAACTGCCAATCAATCTGATGTTAACGTTTTTTCATGAAGTCTAAAATTGTGTTCAGTGTATCTTTAATAAAAACCTTCAGACTTATTGGCTTATAATGGGGCGATTTCACTTGAAAACATAAATAGACTTTGTTAAATTCCCTTCTCTTTGATTTATATGGATTATGTATCTCCTGACTTGATAATTGTCATTCAAAATTATATTGTAAACAAATTGTTTATAATGTTACATTTTTAGCTCATCTATTTTGGGGGGAAAAAATGAGCTATTATCCTCACCTGAGCGTCGGCGTCTGCGTCCGGTTAAGTTTTGTGTTTAGGTCCACTTTTCTCATAAAGTATCAAAGCTATTGCATTCAAACTTGGTACAGTTACTTTCTATCATGAGGGGACTGGGCAGGCAAAGTTAGATAACTCTGGCTGGTATTTTGACAGAATTATGTGCCCTTTTTATACTTATGAAATTGAAAATTTGGTTAAGTTTTGTGTTTAGGTCCACTTTATTCCTAAAGTGTCAAAGCTATTGCTTTCATACTTGCAACACTTACTAACTACTGGTANAAACAAAAAAAAAAAATCATTTTTGAAAGATAATGTAATAAATGACCAGACCCCCACAATTTTGCTAAAATTACCATAACTTCTTTATTTATGATCAGATTTAATTCATACTTTGACAAATAGATGAGCGGTCTGCATTCGCTAGGCGGACTGCTCTGGTTTGCCATTCTGATTACTTACAAAACATGTGTATATCAAGTTAAATTCTTTGCTTGTCCAAGTTCCAATGTTGTTCAAACATTTAAATTGCCTTCATTTCTGGTACAAAACCCTGTGATTGCAGTGTATCATAGATCTCCAGACCAATGTGTTGGTGATCGGGACCACGGGAACCAAGACCGCGTTCCTGCACGAGAACCAGCTCCCGCAGTACGCTCGTATCAACCAGAACGACGACGAGACTGACCCAGATCTGCAGAAGGCTCTACACAGCTCGGGCAAAGAGGCTGCAGGTACTGTGGTGTATATGTATCCAGGGCACGGTCTTGTGAAAGGTCTTATGATGAATCTTAGTCTTATCAAGTCTTCTGTTTAAAAAAAAGGCATAGTTACGCCAACGCTTGATAGGATGTAACATCCAAAAAAATAATATCCCTTCATGAATAAATTATGGTCTGTTGTGCGATCAGTCATTTAGAGCTTAGAATGCAAATGCTACTTTATCTTCCAATTATGGTACAAACAACATTACATATGTCATGCAAAAATGGGTCTTACACCATATGTGGCCAGCATAGCTCCAGACCAGCCTGTTCATTTCAGGAGATAGGCTGTCTGCTATAAAGTCACACAAGTATCGGTAGTCTTGTTAGACTGTGCTATNAACATTTTAATTGCCTTCATTTCTGGTACAATTTTTCATGTTAATTTTTTTTTGCTTGTCCAAGTTCCAAAGTTGTTCAAACATTTTAATTGCCTGCATTTCTGGTACAATTTATCATGTTAATTTTTTTTTGCTTGTCCAAGTTCCAAAGTTGTTCAAACATTTTAATTGCATTCATTTCTGGTACAATTTATCATGTTAATTTTTTTTTTGCTTGTCCAAGTTCCAAAGTTGTTCAAACATTTTAATTGCCTTCATTTCTGGTACAATTTATCATGTTAAATTTTTTGCTTGTCCAAGTTCCAATGTTGTTCAAACATTTTAATTGCCTTCATTTCTGGTACAGTTTATCATGTTAAATTCTTTGCTTGCCCAAGTTCCAATGTTGTTCAAACATTTTAATTGCCTTCATTTCTAGTACAATCCCTGTGATTGCAGTGTATCATAGATCTCCAGACCAACGTGTTGGTGATCGGGACCACGGGAACCAAGACCCCGTTCCTGCACGAGAACCAGCTCCCGCAGTACGCTCGTATCAACCAGAACGACGACGAGACTGACCCAGATCTGCAGAAGGCTCTACACAGCTCGGGCAAAGAGGCTGCAGGTACTGTGGTGTATATGTATCCAGGGCACGGTCTTGTGAAAGGTCTTATGATGAATCTTAGTCTTATCAAGTCTTCTGTTTAAAAAAATGGGCATAGTTACGCCAAGGCTTGATAGGATGTAACATCCAAAAAATAATATCCCTTCATGAATAAATTATGGTCTGTTTTGCGATCAGTCATTTAGAGCTTTGAATGCAAATGCTACTTTATCTTCCAATTATGGTACAAACAACATTACATATGCGCAGCGTCATTCAAAAATGGGTCTTACACCATATGTGGCCAGCACAGCTCCAGACCAGCCTGTTCATTTCAGGAGCTAGGCTCTCTGCTATAAAGTCACACAAGTATCGGTAGTCTTGTTGGACTGTGCAGGCTGATCTGTCACACAAGTATCGGTAGTCTTGTTAGACTGTGCTATAAAGTCACACAAGTATTGGTAGTCTTGTTAGACTGTGCTATAAAGTCACACAAGTATTGGTAGTCTTGTTAGACTGTGCTATAAAGTCACACAAGTATCGGTAGTCTTGTTAGACTGTGCTATAAAGTCATACAAGTATCGGTAGTCTTGTTAGACTGTGCTATAAAGTCACACAAGTATCGGTAGTCTTGTTAGACTGTGCATGCTTATCTGAAGCTACGCTTTCCACATATTGCATAAGACCCATTTTTGCATGACACATTTCATATAACATTTCTGTTTCACATTTGGATTTCAGAGCTCAACAAGAAGTAAAATTCCACACTGTTCATGTTTGTAGAGTTTGCTTTTCAAGTATTTTGGTTTGTATATCCTTTCTTCCAGTTTGGGTTCCCCAGTTTCAAGCACCGGTTCTTATGTTTTCTTTCACACCATTTTAGCATTGGTTGTTTTACAGTCACATTCCTGTCACACTTACATTGCAATTCTCATTTAAAAGAACATGTACTCGGATTGAGTAAAAGCCGGCATTATTATGCAATCTTTGAACAGCTGAATAAATAGTTTTTTACTGAATGTTTAATATTTATTTTATTGTGTAAATCTCAAGAAAAGTTATATTAATGGTTGATTGGTGACACATAAATATAAAATTCGGTTGATGGCATTTAAAAAAATATATTTTTAAACTAAATTCTTTCTTTGCACTGCAGCTTTCCATTCAACTATTTCTCTAATCACATTGAGTACTTTAAGTCCATTTACGCTGTATTTCTTCTGTGTGGTAAAAATTTCTAACAGAATAGCATTGACATAAATTACAGAATAAGATCTACTAATATTTATGCGATCGAAGTTGAATGGTTTCATGATTAGATAATTTAAAAAATTTCAGCCAAATATTTCCAATCATACCAGTTGAAAGGAAAATTGAATGCTCAAGATGTGTTTTCATGAGCTTTAGACGTCGGCACGGCTTTTGTTAAGTAAAGTTACACAACATGTCGTAACTGAAGGGGATGTTTGTGCTAGGATCTGTCAAGTACTTGTAATATCAACATACACATAGTGAAAACTATCCTGAATTTCGTGAAATAATTTTGTGTGCGCCCATATCATCATACCTACATTGTGTAATTTCGATTAACTTTCCAACTAACTGAACTAACAAATCTTAGACTAAAAGAAACCATTTGTTTCCTGTTATATTGCCTCCATAAATAGGGTAGGTAGATCGACTTAACCCTTTGAGCGCTGGAACCGAATTTTGAAGGCCTTTGCAAACAGTTTGGATCCAGATGAGACGCCACAGAACGTGGCGTCTCATCAGGATCCAAACTGTTTGCTATTCTGATAGTATTCTTTGAAAAAAAATCGAAAAAAATGCTAATTTTAGAAATTCAGCAGACAACATTTTAGCAGACGACAAATTTCCCAGCATGCAAAGGGTTAACTTAATTTTTCTTTCTTTTTCACAATTCCTCACTTTGAAAACAATATGCAGTATCATGCACAAATCTTCTTAATCTCTATGTAACATTAGTTATTTCTTTGTTTATTTAAAGTAAATGGCGTTTATGTGAAATAACATGATTTGACTGTAAAATGACATAATTGTTTTGCATGTTACTGCTTTTTCACAGCAGTGTTCAACTGTTGAAATAAAGCTTAGTTTATTTCTTGTAAATTATTTTGACAATTCACACCTGATGATGCATAAAAAGCCATTACAAAACTTTTTGCTTCTCTTATGTATGGATTTTGTACAAATGTTGTTCATGACCATGTTGTTAAATACATGTGCATCAGAACTCTAAATTATAAATAAATCAGAAATTACTCTTAAATGAGCCTCGTTCCAGAAAAACTGTGCTTAATGCATGTGCGTAAAGTGTCGCCCTAGATCAGCCTGCGCAGTCTGCACAGGCTGACCAGGAACAACACTTTCTGCCATGACTGGATTTTTGTTTAGGAGAGACTTAAAAAAATATATAAAAAAATCCCATAAAAGCGAAAAGTGTAGCCCTGATTAGCCTTCCCAGTTCAAGGCTTAAATTATTCACATAGCTGGTAATTGGTTATTATGGCTTCATGTAAAGTTAGTTTAAACCTTTTTATTTTAGCTTGATTGCATCGAAAGTCTCAGGCTCATTTGAAACACTCTCGAGTCCGTTTACTGGGCCTAGAACCAGTATTTGGTGTCTAAGGGGGAGATCAAAAGAACCCCCCCCCCCCCCCCCCCCNCCCCCCCCCCCCCCTACAGTGGGGATCGAACCTGTGACCTCCCGGTTGCTAGGCGGACACCTGACCAATACGCCACTGCGACCTTATAATATAAAGTTAAACGTTCACTTCCAGGAAGCACAAGCGGGGGCTCAGCAAAGAGAAGTAACCCAGTCCAGCAAGGAACCAGTAAGCAATCATCATCACAATCCATATCAGGAGCAGCAGGAGCAGCAACTTCATCATCTGCCTCACAGTTCACATCAGTCCCTGGTGGTCCCCCAGCACCAAGTCTAGGGGAGCCAGCCAGCCGGTTTCCAGCTGCTGTGATAGAGAAACTTGTTGCTCAGGGATACAATAGACAGGACGTTGTAGCTGCTTTAAATGAGACTAATGGGGATGAACAAAAAGCGTTAATGATATTGTTTGCACGGGCTATGAAATTTCCTTGATGCTAAAGAAATATTGAATGCTTATAAACTCTCCAGATGTTGTTCAAGTGTTGTATTTTTTTATTTTTTTTTAACTTCCTTGAGGTTGTTTGTTTTGGAGGTTTTGTACCTGTTTCTTGCGTTTTCGTTCCCAAACATTGGGGTCACTTATATCATTTTTCGTCAACACATTTGATTCATAATTTGTGCAATTGAGTACGTATTGCATCTCAATGGACTGTGTTTGGTTTATGAAGATACCAACAGATAGTAAAAAAATCTAGGCTCACAAGATGTACAGGGTGCTGTATAAAAGGGACATGGGTGGAAAAGCAAGACCAGTCTTGCGACATTTTCAAATAATTTGCTCAACCCAAAAAAGTTCTTTGTCTATCACTTGAAGTTAAGCTTTTCAAATATTTGCAAAAATACTTGAAATTTCAATAATGTTAACACTTTGTTGAAAGGGGCAGCAAGGGGAACAAAACAGGATCAGCAGTCTACTTTTTCAAGTTAGATCTATCACTTCATCAGATGGCATTTACACTTGAGCCTCTCTCTCTGAAAAGGGGGTTTAATCCTTTGAGCGCTGGAACCGGATTTTGAAGGTTTTTGCAAACAGTTTGGATCCAGATGAGACGCCACAGAACGTGGCGTCTCATCAGGATCCAAACTGTTTGCTATTCTGAAAGTATTCTTTGAAAAAAAATCGAAGAAAATGCTAATTTAAGAAATTCAGCAGACGACATTTTAGCAGACGACAAATTACCCAGCATGCAAAGGGTTAATCCATGTGCAAAAAAGTGTTGTCCCTGATTAGCCTAAGCAGTCCGCACAGTCTAATCAGGGACGACACTTTCTGCTTTTATTGTATTTTTCATTTAAAGGAAGACACCTCTTGACGAAAATCCAGTTAAGGCAGAAAGTGTTGTCCCTGATTAGCCTGTGCCGACTGCACTGGCTAATTTGGGACAACACTTTACGCACATGCATTAAACCCCCTTTTCACAGAGCGAGGCTCATTTATGCTTTATATCACTTGATTTGAAGAATCTCTAAGTCTTATTTTTCCATAACATTTTATCAGTTTGAATTTAGAAGAAAAAAAAACAGTAGTCAAGTTGCTATAATTTATTTTGTTAGTTTTGAAAATCTTGTGTTAAGGATAATACATTGATGTAGCAAATTGAAGAATTGCAAACTTTCGAATACATCTGATTGAAAAATATGCTTAAGAGGTACAAATCTTGGATCGTTATGCTCAGGTGGCAATACGTTTGTACATTGGCATTAACCCTTTGAGTGCTGGAACTGGATTTTGAAGGTTTTTGCAAACAGTTTGGATCCAGATGAGACGCCAGAGAACGTGGCGTCTCATCAGGATCCAAACTGTTTGCTATTCTGATAGTATTCTTTGAAAAAGAACGAAGAAAATGCTAATTTTAGAAATTCAGCAGACGACATTTTAGCAGACGACAAATTTCCCAGCATGCAAAGGGTTAAGTATGATTGTATGCTATAAAAAGGTGCTATTGTCCATTATGACTGCATGTGTTAATAGGAGAATAATGTGCGTAATAAGTATGATATTTAATTATGGGGATTCATGTTTGCTTCAATTTCAATGTTGAAAAGAAACAATTAAACAATTTAAATTAAAATGTGACAAAAATAAAATCGGAAATTCATTTGTCATAACATTCAAAGTCTTTGAAAACGCCCAACGTCTTAAGATCACAGTTTATGTTAGTTTAAACCTATTATTGAAGTTGCTTAATTAATGTGTCTTACATTTTTAAAGGGGATAATCTCCCTTCTTTTTTCTTTTTTACTGACAATTTCTGTTAAATCAATTTAAGCTATTCAGATTTTTATAAAATACACCAATTCTGACACTTGTGTATGTAGATTTTGCCTTTATGGGATATGTATTTTGCTATAGTTCAAAATCGTATTTGTTCATTACGTCTCCTTGTCAATCACAACATTTTCATTACTAATCATGACGGTCTCATAAAACTTTGACAGTTTATGCTGGAAATTTCTCTTAAGTATTTAAGTGCTGGAACCGAATTTTGAAGGCCTTTGCAAACAGTTTGGATCCAGATGAGACGCCACAGAACGTGGCGTCTCATCAGGATCCAAACTGTTTGCTATTCTGATAGTATTATTTGAAAAAAAAAATCTAAGAAAATGCTAATTTTAGAAATTCAGCAGACAACATTTTAGCAGACAACAAATTTCCCAGCATGCAGAGGGTTAGGTATTTAAGTTAAACTTTGCTTAAAGAGTCTCAAAGTGTCAGGTCAACTGTACCAGTGTAGGGTGTATTAAAAAATATATATGTATTAGATGGATGTAACAAATTGGTGACTAAATTTTGCATCGGGTAAATAAAATATCTGAAATACCGGTACTTGCCCAATTTCAGATCAGTTAGCACCTTAATTTTGTAACAGATGATAGTTTGGTAGAAATGTAATCAGACAGTTTCTTTGCTTGACTCTAAATATGTTAATTATACTGTTTGTAACAGTAACCAGTGTGGAAATAATATTTACTAGACACCCTTTTTTTCCACACAAAATAAATAACAGCTTGATATTTGCAATTTGTTCAGAGAAGAATCATGTCTCAGAAGGTGTCACTGTGAAAAAGGTTTCACCTAAGGCCAACCCTGCACATTATGTTAGGGCACCTTGATTTTGTCAGCTGATAGCCTTGCAGGGCGATTGTTTTTTAATAGATTTTAACACCTCTGTTATTTCCTAGTCTATTTCAAGAGCGTAATTGTAAAACCTGATTCTATTGGGTTTGAAGTTAAATGTATGTGGAAGAACTTTCGGCATACTTTTAAACAACAAGAGGACGTTTTTTTCTCAGTTTTATGTATTAAGTATTTATTTGATTTGGATAATGCATTTCATTATCATGCAGTAAAGTCAAGAAACAACATGTTTATGCATTTGCTATAATTCTTTTATGATTTGTCCAGTAATTAACTGGAATTATTTGTTTGAAGACCTTGTTTTGTATACTTTAATAAAAGCTCCAAGCTATGTATTTGAGACCTTGTTTGGTTTGCGTTAAATTACCAAATCTATATTGAAGACCTTTTTAGTAACGCATTAACATATACAAATCTATGTATTGGAGACCTTGTTTGGTTAACATTACATTTAAGAACCAGATCTGTATTGGAGATGTTGTTTGGTTTGCATTAATTGTCAAAATATATGTACCCATACTTGTATGGGAAATCTTGTTTGGTTTGCACCTACGGACCAAATCTATGTACTAGTTGAGGAATCTGTTTGGTTTGAACTTACAGACCAAATCTGCATATTTGTAGACTTTTTTTGGTTTGCAGTAGCGGACCAAATCTATGTACTAGTTGAATGAACAGACTATATCTGCATATTTGTATACCTTGTTTGGTTTGCACCACATGTCTTTTGCATACCTTGTTAAGTTAACCGTTTATGGTTTAACAAATATGGACTGGTGTAGATGAAATTTGCATGTCTGTGAAAACAGTAAGACAAACCGGAAGTCTTGTGCTCCTCATTGTAGCCCCGTGAGATTGATTGGACCATTCCTTCAGAGACTGATAAGATCGATGTAAAAAAGCATTTAATGTGTAATTATACCTCTGCGAACAAAGTTTAAAATTTAGTATAGGCCTATAGAAGTCACTCTGTTGGTTGGTTGGTCCTATATCTATGACCTGGTTTTTGATGAATTTTTAACTTGGTCGAGATATAAGTGGGACAAAGGTATTTACGAAGCTTCATCAATATTGGACAATAAATAAGGCGTTAAGAGTTCACAAGCTTTTTCTTTAATTTGACCTTTTTATCTAGTTTTTGACCCCACATTGCCAAGTTTAAATACCTGTCAAGATATCATTGGCATTAATTTTCTGACCATGTTTCATGGAGATTGGGCAATAATTATGGCCTCTAGGAGTTCACATGTTTTTTTACTTCAATTTGACCTAGTTTTTTACCGAGTTTTAAACTCGGCTGAGATATCATAGGTACAAAAATGTTGACAATATCACACACCACTACCCTTGAGAGCCCTTATGCCCCCAGATCCAGATCGAATGATCAGGGGTATATTGTTTTTGGCCTGTCTGTCTGTCATTGTGTCTGTCCGAAAAATTTAACCTTGGTCATAACTTTTTCAATATTTAAGATAGCAACTTGATAGTTGGCATGCATGTGTATCTCATGGAGCTGCAAATTTTGAGTGGTGAAAGGTCAAGGTCATCCTTCAAGGTCAAATATATAGCTTCAAAGCGCAGTAGGGGGCATTGTGTTTCACAAACACAGCTCTTGTTTATAATTAAGCTTGCATGAAATAAAAACATGATAAAAACAAGTGATGTGTTTGTGAAACACTATGTCCCCTTTTGAGCGATTTTGACCCATATATTTGACCTTTGACCTTGAAGGATGACCTTGACTTTTCACCACTTAGAATGTGCAGCTCCATGAGATACACATTCATGCCAAATATCAAGATGCTATCTTCAATATTGCAAAAGTTATGGCCAATGTTAAAGTTTGTGCAAACAAACCAACAGACAGGGCAAAAATAATATGTCCCAGGTATAGACTGGGGGACATAAAAATTAGAAAATGAAGATGTATTGACCTTTTATTACACAAAATGTGTTAACAATTAAAGCAAATACAATAAAATCTCTTTAACATTTCAGTGCTGTAGTAAAACAGGTAACTATACAAGAAACAATAACATACATACAACTATCAATGATAAATAAAAACATCTATTAAAATTATACAACCTTTGAAACTAACCTGTAAGAAGAGCACACCAGTTAACCCTTTGAGCGCTGGAACCAGATTTTGAAGGCCTTTGCAAACAGTTTGGATCCAGATGAGACGCCACAGAACGTGGCGTCTCATCAGGATCCAAACTGTTTGCTATTCTGATAGTATTCTTCGGAAAAAAATTGAAGAAAATGCTAATTTTAGAAATTTAGAAGACAACATTTTAGCAGATGACAAATTTCCCAGCATTCAAAGGGTTAACGGGAAATCAATCTGGAGAAGCACAACGGTGGATACAGAAAGTGAAAAAAATTGTGATTTTTTTGTTATCAACAAATATTTCATAAATTTTCATGAAACTTTAAAAAATAAGTAATATTTAGGTAACTGAGATGATGTGCAGAAGAAATAAGCCTTCTTACCCTTTCCCGCTCAGAAGGGTAGTGAAAATGGCTTATACAAACAGCATAAAGCCAGAACAGCCTGCAAGTAACACAGTACCTAAGAGTTGAAAATGAGGCCTCTCAAACTTGAATTTAGTAAGAAAGATCTTAAATAGATTTCCTAAGGGACTACAAACACGTCAAAGTGCGTTTCTGAGTGTTAAAGGTTAAACAGCTCAAGGTAAATTCACGATTAAAGGCTAAATTGCAAGCCTCCATTTTTTGTGTCTGATCATTATCTCAAATACTGTTTGATGATTATTGCAAAACCTGCCTCAAACATTTTTTGCTCAATGAGACAATGATTGCGCAGAAGGTATGTCGATCCACTGACAAGTTCACAATTCAAGGTTGAACAATTTGGGCCTCACTCTGTGAAAAGGGGGTTAAATGCATGTGCGTAAAGTGTCCCAGATTAGCCTGTGCAGTCCACACAGGTTAACCATGCAGGGACGTCACTTTCCGCCTATACTGGATTTCTGTCGAGAACTGTCTTCCTTTAAACGAAAAATACAATAAAAGCGGAAAGTGCCGTCCCTGATTAGCCTGTCAGGACTTCCCAGGCTAATCTGGGACGACACTTTACACACATGTATTAAACCCCCTTTTCACAGAGCGAGGTTCAATTGTACTTTCTTGTCATTTCTATACCGCCAGAGCCATTTCAATGATTTCTTGAAACGTGCCACCAGTGTTTATAGCAATTAAGCAATGAGCAGAATGCATGAGGTATTACTCACACCTCAAGCTCACACATCTTGAAGATCAAAAGGATCATGGCGTGGAATAAAGCTTTCCTTTGAAATTTTGAAGGAAAATTGTTCATGAATTACTGGTACCAAAATAGTCCCGTTTTTGTAACATCAAAACAATCAAATATGTAATTTAAAATTATTATGGACAACATCAGGTAACAGGAATAATGTCAATAATCCTATGAAAATCACACCAAATCATCCCACAAGCATGTAGTAACTGGCAGTTTGCTTCTTGTAGTGAAGTTAGCTCAATATGAGGAACAATGTCCAAACGGCTTATAATAAACACATTGAGGACTGTATGATCAAAATCAAATACCACTGAGAATATGATTTCTTTTAATTCGGTGGAATTACATGCATCTATTATTAAGAAGAATAAACAACTTGAAAACAAAAATTCTTTTGAATAAAAGATGAAGACACATATTAAATGAATTTTAAAATTGTTAATAATGAATATAATGGATACTGGCCCTAAAGACCCAATTTCTTATTTTGATATAAAACACTTGGCTATTATAACCTGCTAATAATACTGCATCAATGTACCGACATATATACATTTAACATGGAATAGACGTAATTTACATTTTTTTGGTTAAATCAGTAGTTTAAAAATTCAATATTGGTGATCCAAAGAAAGTGGAAGTTGACAGCAGAGCTAAAACACCAATACTATATAATTCAAGGGTCATAACTCTGCAAATGGATTTTCATGTTTTATTTGCACAATAATTTAATAAATATTGTCTTTTATCAATAATATAACAATCAGCTGTAGTTTCAGAATTTTGCACACACAAAAAGTCACAAATTTGGTACCTTTTAAAAAGAGACGAATTTCATTCGCAACAAAAAATACATTTACTGGCCTGAATATATACAGGTTATAACAAAAATATAATTTAAGAATTGTCTTTCACTTACAACATTGCAAGTTACATGTGTATGTATATAACAGAGATAAATATCTATAAAAAGAAATTAAAAAAAACAACATTAAAAGAACAAACATGATTCTTCACACTTTCTTGAAATTATAAGTATTCTTTTTCTGAATGGCATTTAACACGTATACAAATTTTGATCTTTGTTTATGAGAATAAATTAGCGCTTCATATTAAAATCACAAATGAAATAAGATTATGAAAATATCTCGGATTACATTTAAGAGACAAACACAAGATCACAACATTTTTATCTCCAATAAATACACATCTAACAATGTAAAATGTATGTAACAAAACTCAAACATAGTTGTCTGATAAATTAACAATCAGAAAATTGCATATTATTTAACCCTTTGCATGCTGGGAAATTTGTCGTCTGCTAAAATGTCGTCTGCTGAATTTCTAAAATTAGTATTTTCTTTGATTTTTTTTTTAAGACCACTATCAGAATAGCAAACAGTTTGGATCCTGATGAGACGCCACGTTCTGTGGCGTCTCATCTGGATCCAAACTGTTTGCAAAGGCCTTCAAAATCTGGTTCCAGCACTCAAAGGGTTAAACGTATTTACATCACAGAGGGAAATACACAACAAACCATATAGTATCCTTCATAGGCATGTTATACAAACTAGCTGTAATAAGATAATGGATACACATAATAGTATAATGGCACTTTCAAATAAATATACATGTATTAATAATACCCTCTAAGCATACAAACAACCTGTGAATGTTATACACATTCAGTTTTTCCTAAATGTAAAATGATTTGTTTAAAGCCAAACTCACTGATTATCCCATGTCAAATTGGAAATTTCCTTTCTTATTATGCATTCTTTTCAAATCTCTCAAAATATGAAAATAGTTGCACTGTACGAGACATTCTGAACATTTGTGATTTATATATTTCTTAACATGCAACATTTTAACTGAATTAATTCTATTCCACATTATATACAAATAAAATATATTTTTGTAATTATTAAATGTTTAGAATTAACATTAATGCATACACATATCATGTCTTTAACATGTTGTCGTAGGACAAATCTGTGGTTTTATAATCACTACAAACATTTCGTTTTATGTGAATGAAAATACAGTTTTCAGAATGTCAAAATTTACGCAATCATATAAGCAATCAGTATTTAAACATCGCAATAGTGGCGTGTTCTGAGAAAACTGGGCAAAATGCTTGTGCGTAAATTGTCATCCCAGATTAGCCTGTGCAGTCCGCACAGGCTAATCAGGGACGACAATTTCCACTTTTATGGAAATTTTGGTTTAAATGATGTCTCTTCTTAGCGAAAATCCAGTTTAGGCGGAAAGTGTCATTACGGATTAGCCTGTGCGGACTGCACAGGCTAATCTGGGATGACACTTTACGCACAAGCATTTTGCTCAGTTTTCTCAGAACACGCCACAATAGTGATTATTAAAACAGTTATTACATGATAGATTTAACCTGGTCTTCTTTATGTTTTGCCAATCATTTGTCCATAAGAAAAACAAAGAAACAATTTAAGGACATTTATGCAAATATATGCTTTTGCAGTATCACTGTTACCCTTCACAGTGCTGCAGTGGATCAATGTAAGGACTGAACAACGAATGTCATGGGTTTGAGTGCGGCTCAAAAAATAAAAATAACAATTTCTTTGAATCTCTTTTTGACTGTTGCATATTAAATTGTAAGAATAATGCAGTTTTTCTAGTAAATATTTTATAACAATGGCAATCCAAGTTTCAAAATAAATCAACTTCATTCACTTGTATTCTCATTGGTATTACCCTGGCAAGCAGTTTTGGTTTACAAACCGCTATATAATTATATATAATATGCTACATCGTAGATGTCAGCATGTATTCATACACAACATCATGTCAAAAAAGAGTGTTCTCTGTGAACATATGATTTTTTTAATATAAAAAAAAAAATATATAAAAAATAAACTCTAAGTCTAGAACAAGACAAAAACAATAAAGTGGCTCTGCACTGTAACCATTATGCTATTGAGTGAACAAGTCTAAGACGGTCTATACCCAAATAAACATAGGTCTCTCCATTTTCATCTTAAACAATATTTTAAAAAATTCTAAATTTAGAATTGGCGAATATTAAAGGAACATTCGTAAGGGCCAGGTTGAACCTTTCCTATGAAATTACTATTCAATTAACTTGAACCATGCCAGGGATTAAGCTTAAGTTGAATGGCAGAAGGGCGCCTCTTCCATTGTTATGCCCCATCTTTAAAAATAGGTGCCCCACCCCCACCCCGACATTCAATGTTTATGTCCCACCCTTCTTTGTCAATCTTTCATTTGCTAATGTACACTTAAATACAGACAGACCCAATATTTGTATAGCTATTGGCAGTTTTAAGGACTAACATACAAGTATTACTTGGTTTGAAAATCAAATTATTTTCACAAGGAACATGTCTAATGGAATTTACATATGTATGCTGAATGGATGCTTGAAATGGGTACTTAGGTGGAATTTGTACAATATAATCATTAACCATGTGCAAAGTTTACCAAATGATATTTTTTCACTAAAGAGGTCACCCTGCCCCTTTTGAGGCCCCCCTGGCCTATTTTTAATGGGGCTCAATCACTATATAAGCATCACAGATCTAAATTCACTTTGTTAAAAAGTTATTAAAATATAAAAATCATCAACATACCAACAAAAACTATAAATCAGACAAACAATCCTTCCCTTGACCAGCTTATATTTAAACACATCCACCTCATAACTTATTCTGCTTACATTTCTGCAGATCAACGTCAAGTTCTGCACCTTATCTTTTTTTGGCTACACCACACTCTCTAAGGACACTTTCTTCTTACTGGACTTGTACTCGTCCAACATCACAGAACTGGCCGTTTCCAGATTCCAATGCAGCGCCTGCAGCAGACGATAGCAGTGATCCCTAGGGGCCAGCCCCAGTCGTAACAACTGCTCCGTCTTCAAGTGTTTTACCGCCTTGGAAACGTTACCATGGCAATGACACAAAGCAGCGTAACACTCCTCGTCCGTTATTCCTATCACTTCATTTTGTAAGGCGGTTATTTTTTCCCGCTGTGAGTCAACACTGGCCTCATAGGACTCAAAATGGTGCGAGTTGGAACGCTGGTAGCTCGGTTTCTTTCCGGATGATTGCACTTGTGGATAACTAGCACTTATATCAACATTCTCATCGTTCCAAGATGGTTTACTGTTCACTGATTCCTTAGAACGTTTTCGGTGACTCAGGTCATCAGTTGAACGACTTGACCTTCGAGACCGAGACTTCTCACAGGCTTCCCTCGGCAACACTCGCATCGAGTCAATGTTCTCATACTCCAGACACAGTCTGTTGTCACGACTACCATTACCTGCTTTAACCTGACTTCCTCCAATAGAGAATGGTTTAACAGCCGCAGTTGCCTTACCTCTGTCGCCATGCCCATCACCATAACTTAGCTCCTCCCCTTTCGGTGGTATAAGGAAATAGTGGGTGTGACTTAACTGTTGGCCGTCTTGCATTATGGGATATATGTTTGGTTTATGGTCACTCTTGTCAACGCCATGGTTGCAGTGATTATTGGTTCCTAAATGACTGATGGATGAGTAATCTCGTGTGGGTAACGGCGGGGGTGCATTAGTGTCCCCTGAGAAAACACTAGCATTCAAAGCGTTCAAGTCCTCGTCTAAATCGTCAAAATCATCGCCCCAGTCAGAATATGTGGAGGCATTGCTCTGTGGTGAATAAATATCCTTCACAGCGATTGGCAGTTTAACATCTCTTGGGTCCTCTACTTGAGGGACAGAGTCATAACGAGGGATATTGCCTTGAGACGAGCTCAAATGCCAACTCACTTCGGAAGGTACCTCACAATATTGTACAGGGTAATTTCCCCTTGCAGTCAATGGGAGATGTTTGTCACTTGATATGATTGGGGCATACGCTTCGTTTGGAACTTGATCGTAAAAAGGACTAGAGGACTGTTGGACGAGCACTGGATCTGATCCTGCTTTGCCAGTCTTTTTCAGCTGAAAATCATTCAATGCATCGTTTATCCAATCAAAGGCTCTGTCCACGTTTTTCGAATGTGGATTTTGCACTGCTGAATTATCACACGGCATGCTGAGTTGCGACTGCACATTGCTACTCTTGAAGAGATTTTTGCTGTTCAACACAGACGATTTTCCTTTTGAAAATAATTCCTCCAGCACAGCTTTTGTAGACTGAGTCTTAGCAGGGTTGGAAGGTTGCTTTTGAGGGCTGTTCCCAGCCGACACGAAAGGTTGCTTTTTGTCCGTATTTTCGATTTTTTGTGTCGGTGGTAAAGAGTACGCAGAATGAATGCTAGCACTGTCAGGCGATGGCGATGAAGTGTTTTCACGTTTTTTGTACTCTGGTGGCAATTTAATACCTGTACATTTTGGTGGGGAAAAATTTTGCAAGCTGTCAGAACTATGGTGGCTTTCGTTTGATGCTCGTCTATAAATGATAGGCTTTGGTCGAGGTGGTGTGGCCTGTTTGGGTTTAGGCGTGATATATGCTGGACTGATTTCAAATGGGTCAGACGAGGACCCAGAATCGCGTATCAATGGCTGTGGTAACTCCAAGTTACCGTACTGCGAAGACTGATTGGATAAAAGTGAGTCAAATAGGGAGCTTATTTCACTGGCACTGGCTGGCTTTGTGAGAGATTTCTCAGCGGAACTGCCAGACGTTTCGTCGCTCAGATCTATCAATGGTTTCTCGTTACTTTCTTTCCTGTATACCTGCAATATAAACAATAAAGATTAATAAATATCACGGGCCTCCCTAGCTGAACATTTTTTGGGGGTTCTAAGCTTGGCACATCTTCAAAGTTCTGGGGTTCAATTTCCAATCTCAGATCATGGTCAAGATCTTCTTTTTATGACAAAAAGTACTGGTTCTAAACAGGAGTGAACTCAAGTGTCAAAAGATCCCTTTGGCTTTCCAAGCAATTGAGCTAGAATAAAAAAGTTTTAACTAAATCTTGCAATGCAAAATTATATTTGACCATACAACACCATACTCCTAGAAATAGTTAAATGAGATTTTACAGGCATTACAGCAAATTATGGAATTTTTCAAAAAAGTTATAAATGGTCCAATTTATAAGTAAGATCAAGTCATTTTGATCATCAACTCAGAGTTACACACTTATTATATCTCTATTTAGTGTCTATAGGAGTTTTCCCTTATATATGTTGAAAACATTTTAATTTTTGATCAATTTAATCAAGTTTTGTAAGAGCAAAATGTCGTAGCCAAACAAGTTTCTCCAGCAAAATATTCATTTTTTTGCCATTAGGTAGGTTGGGATGTTTGGAAAATTTGTAGCACAAGGTCTGACTACCAACATAACAAAATGTGTTTGTACCACACCTTCGTCAATAAGGATAAAATAAATACTGGGTGACACCTTTGTATGACCAGACTTCAAAGGCCAGGATCTATGTTGTTCAGATCTGGTGAGCTCCATTTTCTGCAGATCTAAATGTTCTGGACCGAGATTAGATTTGCCTGATTTCGGAGGAAATCCTTCGTCAGTGTGCAATTCATTTTGGAACTTGGCGTAGTTGAACTGTCGACTCGAGGCATAGCCAAATGGTCCTGAAGACGGTATAGAGCAATAATCAATAAAAGTAGTGCTTTGTAATAATGTGACTTCCACACAGCTGTATCAGCTATGTTCAAGGCAAGTAACTTAGGAATGTATGGATCACAGCGGATGAAAAAAATACAGCACATAAACACTGGATAAAACGTGTCTTGCAAATATACATTCTACATGTATCATGATGACATATTAAAAGTTCTTTTAGTTGCTTGAGAAAATGTTAGAGGAGGTTGCTCCACAATTTGATAAAATTGTATTTGGACAAACCAATCAACAAGCTAACTGACCACAAGAATGACTCAAATATACCCCTCTAAAACTTAAGTATTTGATGGTATAATTACTATTATTATGTAATATGTTATTGCATTACTATTTCTTTTCTCAGATGCCTAGGAATGGTATGTTGCTTAGAAGATGATGGAAGCAGGATCTAAATACATGGAAATTTGAAAGAAATACTCAGAAAGCAATTGATTTTCCCACTAACATAAGTGACAATATAAAAACATTATTTTTGAAAAGTGCATGTTAACTCACTTAAAAATTTAATCTTGAAATCTGTGTATGTTAACCCTAAAAGATTTTTTTATTGAAATCTGTTCATGTTAACCCACTTTTCTTCTCGCTGGTTGGTTCCGGTGAACCAGGAGGCGGAACGTTGCCATGGAGATCTGGGGGCTCCATAGGGTTCCTCAAATACACTCTGTAAGAGCAGTGAACAGCAGAGAATAAGAGTATGTAATAGGGCCAAATCATTGTTTATAGTGGCACATCTTGATAATAAAACAAACCTCACATTTGCTAAGATGTGTAGTTTTAATTGCAAGCCATAAAACTGTATATAATTCATAAATTGCATTCTAAGGTGGCATTCTATCAAAACTAATTTTTTTTAATCATGAAGTTTTCTCCACAAATTTGAGCTTACCCCAGAAGGTATTATTCTCCTCCAAAGAAACTCTATCCCAACTTGTAAAAAACACACATTAAATTTCATAGAAATAAGAGCAACAGCCCCTATTCCCGTCTAATTTCAAAACACACATGAATCAAAGGTAACTTATTTATTGCCCCTGTGTTGTTCTTATTTTCTCTTATACTACCATTACATACTCATCTTTTTTCTCCAGACTACCTCTAATATCCTACAATCCTTTAATCACTTTCCCTGGGTTGCCTCCATATATAGCCACCATTTACTTATCATCAAATTAGACAATTTCCCCCTGATTTATCATGATATACAGCAATTAATACACATCAATTTCTGCTGGGTTGCCCCAATATGCAACCATCTCGTACTAATCTTTTTCCCCTGGGTTATCCACAACATACAAAAATAATTTTTACTACAAAACTTCCCCTTGGCTGCCCTTTAATACTTGAATACAACCATCACTTACTCATAAATTTCCCCCGGATTGCTGCGATATACAAACATCACTTAGTCATCACTTTCCCCCTGTATTTCCCTGATTTACAACCATCACTTACTCATCAATTTCCTCCCGGATTGCCCCCAATATAAAACAATCAATTACTCCAATTTCCCACCATATTGCCCCGATATACAACCATCACTTACTCTTCAATTTCCCCTGGATTGCCTCGATAAACAACCATCACTTATTCATCAATTTCTCCCCAGATTGCCCTGATATACAACCANTTTCCCCCGGGTTGCCCTGATATACAACCATCACTTACTCATCAATTTCCCCCGGGTTGCCCCGATATACAACCATCACTTACTCATCAATTTCCCCCGGGTTGCCCCATGATTTCCCGCCGGGGTCCCCGTGCCCTGTGTGGATGAAGCTGTTCTTGAGAGGCTTGCTGATGTCCATGCTGGCGAGACGACGCTGGGTGGAGACCACATGACGGGGAAAATGGCCGACAAGGTGCGTGCGCTTGTTCTGACCCTTCCACCAGTAGCAGTCGGGTCTGAATTAACAACATGGACTTGGTTTTTATTATAGCTGCGCTCATGGAAAATTGGGTTTAACGCATTTGGTAAAGTGTTGTCCGAGATAAGCCTGTGCAGTCTGCACAGGCTAATCAGATAGGACACTTTAAGCTTTTATGGATTTTTTGTTTAAAGGAAGTTTCTCTTAAACAACAATCCAGTCTTAGCAGAAAGTGACTAGGACAACACTTAACCCTTTGCATGCTGGGAAATTTGTCGTCTGCTAAAATGTTGTCTGCTAAATTTCGAAAATTAGCATTTTCTTTGATTTTTTTTCAAAGAATACTATCAGAATAGCAAACAGTTTGGATCCTGATGAGACGCCACGTTCTGTGGCGTCTCATCTGGATCCAAACTGTTTGCAAAGGCCTTCAAAATCCGGTTCCAGCACTCAAAGGGTTAACGCACATGCTTTAAACCCTGTTTACCCAGAGCAGCGCTCATGTTTATTTATTAGATCTAATGCAAAATGAAAACACTTAGAATTATATTCTACTGACTGCAGCTTTAGACAGTGCTTGAAAACTCATTTAACAATAAGTAAACTATAATCCATCTAACCAACATCATTCCATTAATGATATAAGTTCCATTTTAATATACATATTAATCACTTATTTGAGTCAATGCTTTGATTATCTCTTTCAGTGCTGGAACCGAATTTTGAAGGCCTTTGCAAATAGTTTAGATCAGATGAGACGCCACAGAACGTGGCGTCTCATCAGGATCCAAACTGTTTGCTATTCTGATAGTATTCTTTGAAAAAAATCGAAGAAAATGCTAATTTTAGAAATTCAGCAGACAACATTTTAGCAGATGACAAATTACCCAGCATGCAAAGGGTTATATAACTGTCAAATGGGTGTCACTCAATTAACACTGCAGGTAATGAAAGACCTTAGTGAGTAAACTCCCCTGAATACTTACTGGAAACTGATAGGTGTAATACTTAGTTTCATCAGTTTTTATTGTTGATTCTTAAATACTTAATATTGCAAATTTATCTCTAATATCTTAGTTATTTATAAATTTAATAGATTTGTGTTTGGAGACATTCTTTTCAAACTTATCTTAATTGAAATACTTCCAAAACATGATACTACGAATAATCAAGGGAGATACGGCATTGTTCATATTATTGCATCTTTAGTAGTATCATATCTTTCAGAGTTTGAAATATTGAGTATCCCATGTTGTTATGTGACTAGTCATGTATTGTGGAACATTGTTGGAATGATGTTTTTTTTTAATAACTGTCAACAAATCAAAAATACATTTAATCAGAGTTTATTCAATTATTTTAACTTTTATTTCTTATGTAATTGCTCATGTTTAAACAGAAATACACAGTTCTACTAAGGTTATACTGATCAAGTTTTCGTTTTATTAGGTTTTGACCCCACATGACCCAGTTTTGAACTCCACTAAGATATTATTCGGACAAATGTTTTAAGTTTTATATAAAAAATGAGCAAATAGAGTGTTCACAATTCAACAGAGACCTTAACTCTTTCCAACTGTCTTAATTAAATCTTTAGAACTGTTTCAAGTATTTATGCATTAAGAAGAATCCTTCAGAAGTTGACCACTCACCTGCCATCAATGACGGTGACATGGTCTCCTAGTTCCACATGCAGCTTCCCTTCTTCCATGAAAGTCTGCAGGCATTTCACATCCATGGGTCGAATCTACAACCATGATGTTATGTGATAGGCCAAGTTCAATGCACTAAGACGCTGTGTTAACTGAGTATGCAGGATAAGTGAACATTTATTTCAACTTGGTTAGTGGATGGAACACGTAACAAAAAGTGTTAAAGATTTTACGGTGCAACTATTTACTCACAGTAAGAGTTATTTCCATTCTGGTTTTTATTTTGTTAACTCGAATTATCAGTATTCCTAAGGCCATCATGCTTGTTTAAAACTACATGTGCACGGAATTTCATTTATCGGCCCTACAGGTAAACCATTAAATATACTCATGCACATTGTTAGCAACAAGCGGTAGTGTACATTCATTATTCACCAGAGATACACAGTACATCAAGTTGTACAAACCTGTACTCAGGTCTCAATAAATGGATCATCATTCATCAAAGCTTATATGTTCATTCAACTAGAGCTTGTCACAGTGTGACAAATAAACAACCCTCACAGGCCATGCATGTCCTAATATTTAGCATAATATTTAGATAAGTTGTAATAAGCATGTTCTATAAATTCTTAGATTGAAGAATGGGTATAACTTAAGAAATTTTTTACAAAGGATAAAACAAATTGCCCATGCACAACTTCATATCAAAATAATATGGTGTAATAGTAAATAATAAATAAACATACATAAAAAGAAAACAAAATGCATACTTAGCAGGTAAATAAGTCACCAATGCATAAAATCATATAAATATGTAAGACCCAGTATATTAGAGGATAGAGTTTGAAGGTTGAAAGTGCTATTCTTGCATACCTGAACTTTTCCATCCGTCTAAGAAGTGCCATCAAATAAACATTACAATTATTCACTGAGAAAATCAATTTAAACAAGGCTTGTCACCATCGGATGACATATGCCCCCTTTTTCCACATTTTTCAAAACCTAAACGCAAATTGTGACGGAATTTCAGACGGACAAACAGACGGACAGTGAGATCACTATATGCCACCCTACCAGGGGCATAAAAATAATGTCGAATGACAGCAGCAATGATTAAACTGAAATAAGACATGTGTCATTAGGCCATGGATGCCCCAACATTCCACGTTTGTCTCAAAACTAAAACAAGTGATGTGTGAAACACTATGTCCCCTTTTGAGCGATTTTGACCCATATATTTGACCTTTGACCTTGAAGGATGACCTTGACCTTGACCATTCACCACTCAAAATGTGCAGCAGCTTCATGAGATACACATGCATGCCAAATAACAAGTTGCTATCTTCAATATTGCAAAAGTTATGGCCAATGTTAAAGTTTGTGCAAACAAACCAACAAACCAACAAACAGACAGGGCAAAAACAATATGTCCCCCAGTATAGACTGGGGGACATAAAAATGTAAAAAACAAGCTTTTTTGTTTAATGGCCTAATTTGACTTTCAGTCTCTAAGTGTGGGCGCGACCTTCAATGTATGGAGATGAGTGATATAAACATTCTCATGGTGGTCATTCGTGGTAAAAAATTTCAAAATACCAAAATAAATGAAAGTGTTTTATGGCCAAATTTGGCCTTTGACCTCTAAATGAGACCTCGACCTTTGAGGTAGAGAAACAAGTATTACACATGACAGGTTATTTTATGATGGTTTACAGTTGTGTCATGTTTTAAGATCCAAGATCCATTAATATATGACAAAGCAAAGTTATGGCTAAGACAGGAACTTTCAAGCTGTATTAAAACCAACTATGATAATTGACCTCTGGTTTGACACGCAACACGCCATCTTATGATTGCTTATATTTGTGACAAGTTGTTTTAAAATCCATCAATATATAGAAAAGTTATGGCGACACCAGAATTTTCAGACATACATTTGGACAGTCATTAAGGAGAACATATACTTTTTTTGAGATAGGGAAAGGGTTCATTCTTTGGCCCCAAATCTGGCCAAAAAACACTCAAAATTGTCCAGAGGATGCATAAATTATGCCTTAGAGTAATTATTAACTAAACAATGTGCATTATTTTTTTGTTAATCAAAATGTTTCTAATAATCTATACACAGTATTTGTTATTTACAAGGAAACTTGTTGATATTTAACAATTAAACCATAGCCTGGTCATGTAATTTGGAAATCATCTAAGATCTTAAATGGTACAGAATAGTGCTAAATGCTCCAATAAACGACTGTAATTCAAATTTAATTTCATTCTAACACGATTTCTTTTCTATTTGTTATGAGAACTGCGCAACATTTCCCATGAAAATCTTTGAACCTGTGCCGCTAAGAAGTGTCTGTTATTAATCAGAGCTCCAGATAAAACACGTACAGGCATATTAATGCATCAAAATTCAACAAAAACGAAATGAAAACTGACACATGCATAATGTTTTATATCATTTGCAGATTTCAGTATGTATGTTAAATTAATCTGCTTAACAAAATGTATAAACCAATAATCCAGCGCAGACATTTTACGACAATACTTCTGTTCATGGCTAAGTGTATCGTGTCAAGTTTCACATGTATCGCCTACCTCACACAAGAACTCCCTGATGGCCAGAAAGGAGGGTCGGTCGGCAGGTTTCATTGCCCAGCACTTCAGCATTAACTCATATATCTCGGTGGGACACAGGTCTGGGAGGGACAGTCTCTCTCCCTCCATGTCTATCTTGTGAAGGATCTGAAAGGATATTCAATTTCAATAGATCTCTGGGACACTGTCAATAAATACTGTGCATTCATTTGATTTTGTTGTCATAATATTTCATTGATTCATTAAATTGATGGATCTTAAATTCTTGAAGTAAAAAAAATATTTTTTTTTAATAAACTGGAGAAGTTTGCAGAAAACAAAAACACAAAGTCATAGTAAAAAATATGAAAAACATCAATAATTGATTGACTTTATTTCTCACCATTCAAAACACTGAATTATTATCTCTAAATTACTGATATTTCCCTAAACACACAGAAAAGCATTAAATAAACTCTGCTTTGACACAATACTTGCATGCAGTACATGAGAGCCATTATATTCCATCCAGTGCACACAGTACATGAGAGCCATTATATCCCATCCAGTGCACACAGTACCTGAGAGCCATTATATCCCATCCAGTGCACACAGTACCTGAGAGCCATTATATCCCATCCAGTGCACACAGTACCTGAGAGCCATTATATCCCATCCAGTGCACACAGTACCTGAGAGCCATTATATCCCATCCAGTGCACACAGTACCTGAGAGCCATTATATCCCATCCAGTGCACACAGTACCTGAGAGCCATTATATCCCATCCAGTGCACACAGTACCTGAGAGCCATTATATCCCATCCAGTGCACACAGTACCTGAGAGCCATTATATCCCATCCAGTGCACACAGTACCTGAGAGCCATTATATCCCATCCAGTGCACACAGTACCTGAGAGCCATTATATCCCATCCAGTGCACACAGTACCTGAGAGCCATTATATCCCATCCAGTGCACACAGTACCTGAGAGCCATTATATCCCATCCAGTGCACACAGTACCTGAGAGCCATTATATCCCATCCAGTGCACACAGTACCTGAGAGCCATTATATCCCATCCAGTGCACACAGTACCTGAGAGCCATTATATCCCATCCAGTGCACACAGTACCTGAGAGCCATTATATCCCATCCAGTACAGTACCTGAGAGCCATTATATCCCATCCAGCGCACACAGTACCTGAGAGCCATTATATCCCATCCAGGGCTCCTGCCCGAAGGTGAACATCTCCCACAGTGTGACAGCGTACATCCAGGCATCACTGGCATGGGAAAACTGACGGGCCTTCAGGCTCTCTGGGGCACACCTGCAGTCATGTTCACTCCATGCATAATGACATTGCTTAAAACATGCATGTGCATAAAGTTTCGTCCCAGATTAGTCCCCACAGGCTAATCAGGGAGAAATCTTTCTGCCTTAACTGGATTTTTGTAAAAAAGAGTCTTCCAAAAAAAATATACAAGTAAAAGGGAAAGTGTCGTCCTTGATTAGCCTGTGCAGACTGCACAGGCTATTCTGGGATGAAACTTTATGCACATGCATTAACTCTTTCAGTGCTGGAACCAAATTTTGAAGGCCTTTGCAAATAGTTTGGATCCAGATGAAACGCCACAGAACGTGGCGTCTCATCAGGATCTAAACTGTTTGCTATTCTGATAGTATTCTCTGAAAAAAAAACGAAGAAAATGCTAATTTTAGAAATTCAGCAGACCACATTTTAGCAGACGACAAATTTCCCAGCATGCAAAGGGTTAAACTCTCTTTTTACAGATCAAGGCTTATATAATGATATTGCTAAGAGCAAATAACTGTCACACAATACTGACAAGAACTTGCATTAAAGGAAGCTTGGTGGTAATTTATGTCGTGTTCTGAGAAAACTGGGCAAAATGCTTGTGCGTAAAGTGTCCGCACAGGCTAATCCGGGACAACACTTTCCGGCTAAACTAGATTTTCGCTAAGAAGAGACATCATTTAAACCAAAATTCCATAAAAGCAGAAATTGTCGTCCCTGATTAGCCTGTGCGGACTTCACAGGCTAATCTGGGATGAAACTTTACGCTTAAGCATATTGCCCAGTTTTCTCAGAACAGGCCACATTTAATCCCATTATTTTCTCGAAAGTTATCAAACCTCTCAGTGTGAGCTCTGATTACAATTCAAATGTTATAGATCTGAGCCAGTTTCAAAAGTAATGAAAGCCCCACGTAAAGTTTGTAAGTCTAAATTTTTATTTTTTTTAAATAATTGCAAAGCTTCACCTTTAACTTTAACTACATTCTTTGCTGTTGGTATATTGAAATCCCCAGTCCATGTATGTAGTACTGTTCATAATATAATCATATCTAATAAAAAAGTTTTTTATCCAAAAAGTTCAATATACATCAAATAACTTCATTTATTTCTAAACTCAAAAACTGAAGAAGAAAACATCTGAAGAAGTTTGGATTTTTTTATGTGTAGATGCCTAAGTTAACCATCTACATTTTCAAATGTGTGGACGCTGCTTATTCACGTTTAAAACTCTTATGTACACTAGACCTACCATGCAAAAGGCACTTTCTTGTTTTCCTGCATCACATAATGATCCTCTTGACTAGGTAAGGCTCGCATTAACCCAAAGTCACCAATCTTTATCTGCAATCATCACAATTACACAATTTAATGTATTCATTCTCATTTTTAGTTTAAACTTATTTCAGCGTCTGAAAAATACGTGTCCGAAGTCAATAGCCAAACAACTAACAAAGTTTTCTACTGAGCTCCTATAAAATGCACGCGCACATCCATAAGGCTACTGTCAATTTCTGTAGACTGGTATCATGATAGACAACTATTAAATCAATGAACCCGATAGTTTGAATATCGTTTATTCTGATTGATCAATTATCTAATCAGCGATATTTGTTATCTATATATTCTATAGTGGAAAAACAGACAAAGGGCCATTATTCTTCCAAAACTTGTTGCAGCCAAAATTTATTTCATAATGATTCTCTACACATTTAGGTTATTCAACAGTGATGTTTGAGCAAGATTCACAAAGTAGTAAAAGAGTTGTTGAAAACACAAGCTTTGGGATGTGAAAAACAGACCAAGGGTCCTATATCTGCCAAAACTTGTTGTAGCCATAATTATGTTGATCATCTACACATTAAGGTCATTCAAGTATAAAAGTGTCAGCAAGCTCCACCCAGTATTTAAAGAGGAGTTTAATACACAAGCTTTGGGACATATAGACATAAACGTACAGACGGACAAGACAGTTAGTGCCATGCTTAATGCCATCCATTCTGCTGTTGCATTAAAAAAAAAACTTTTTCTTGAAAATAAGATGGTATGCCATTAATGTTTATTTGAAAATGTTGAGCTACCACGCATTAATCTGGTACCCCAGTGTGTTACCTGACCATTTTGAAATTTCTCGAACACTGCTTTTTAACCTAGCTTGATTACCTTAGGCTTATATATTGACACTCTGGGTCCATTTCCTGGGAAGAAACATACTTGATGTATATGAATTGATCCTGAGAACGTTCCCCAAGTAAGGAACAAACAAGGACATGTTGTTCTTCATTCTTAAAACAGTAAAATCCAACTTAAACAATCCAAACCATCAACAATTCCTCACCTTATCAGGAGACATAAGGAGAACATTTCTACAGGCGAGGTCCCTGTGAATGAAGCGTTTGGACTCCAGATAGCTCATGCCCTTCGCCACCTGTATTGCGTAATCGACCAGCTGAACCACAAGTATCCTTTCCTGCTCTCTGTGGAGGTAGTCAAGGAGAGCTCTTAAGGGGGCTAACTCTGTCACCTGGTAAAAAAGTGGGAATATTAAAAGTGATATTTTGTTCAATTCAAGTTACTTTTGTTATCATCTCTGTCACCTAGTAAAAATCCGATATTTAAGCTGCAAGTTACACTTTCCGCTTTTATTATATTTTTCGTTTAAAGAAATTCTCTTATTACCAAAAACCAGTTTCGGCTGAAAGTGTCACCCCTGTGCGGACTGTACAGGCTAATTTGGGATGACACTTTTGCACATGCATTAAACCCCCTTTTCACAGAGCGAGGCTCAAAAATATAGGATCTGACATGAGTTGTCAATTTCAAACTACATTTTAATTTACAAGTTTAAGCATTTTGTTTTTAAGAAAGGTTATTAAAAAAATTATTGAAGAAGTTTTATAACAATATAACATGAAAGGACAACAAAGGTCATATTTTTTGTTGAACATAAGCAATGAAAATGCTTTCTTACACATATCTCAGATAAAATTATTTGTATTACAGAGAACAAACTGTCTCAGATTATATCTTTAAAGGTAATACAAAATAACTCTCAGTAGCCTACACCTGCCATGCAGTGAACATTAAAGGGGATTTCAAGGGATATAAGCAACACAATTATTAGGTCTGCTTTCTCAAATTTTATTGACTCCGCTCGAGGTGAAAAGCTCCATGATATAAATTAACACTCGCCCACTCACCTTGGCAACCAAAATCTAAGATGGGCTAACAAAAAATGAAAATCAATTGCACAGGTGGCAAATGCAGTTTGAGCAATTGCTTATCCAACTCTGTTCATATTCCTATTTGATGTGCATTCCATGTTCAACAGAGAATTATGGACCAGAACTTGTGCACAGCATATCTTCTGCACATGGTGAACATTTGTGGTAAATTATCTTAACTGCATGACAAGTGATAAAGTTAAAGACGACAATTCAGTATTATGTACATATAGGACATCTGAACTCTGAGAAGGAGACAGGTCTTATTGACGACAGATCTTCTACGCATGGTGTAAATTTGTGGATAATAATTTTAAAATGAAAGACGAAAAGATGAAGTTAAAACAGGACAAGCTGTTTTATGACGAATGTCGTTAATAACAAAAATTAGATCAAATTCATTGTTTTAAATCATGAAAAAGCCAGTTCAAGGCACTAACACACACAGCTCTATAGAGCTTTCCCAAAGCGGTCTCAACAAAATAAAAGTACATCATGTCTGTAATCTATTTCCTACCATCATGAGAGGCGTTGACAACACAATCCCGTACAGACGTATCAGGTTCTCGTGGTCCAGGTTATGCATGACATTCACCTCCTTCACAAAGTCTTCAAACGCGCCCGGCATGGCCAGCGCATCATTACGCAGGATCTTCACCGCCACCAGTTTCTATGCAATGGGGTTGTAAACATGAGTGAACACACATAGTACAACGTATTGCTTGCCAATTAGATTTTCCAGTTACTTGTGATGTCTTTATTTAAATTACACACCTCAATTATCTTCTACAGTCATACATTTTAAAGGGTCATATTTTGAAAGCACCTCAGGGGAGGAAAATACCTTACCCTCCTTACTGGGTTCATCATAATTACAAGGTTTTATAAAGCCAGAAATCATCAAATGTTTAGAACAATTGATTTGTTATTTGGGATTAAACAAGGAATAATCACACCCCTGCCAGAATAAAAACAGAACGATGGAGCAATCTATGTTTTTGATACTGGACCCTTGTCCAGCTTGGATTCTGCAATTAATTTTTAATTGAACGGCCAACAACCTAGATAGAAAATCAACCTTTTCCCCTGAAGGTGTCTTCCAGTCACCCTTTCGTACAACGCCAAAGCTCCCATTGCCCAGTTTATCATACAGGAACAGGGATGTCTCCGGTATGAGGCAGGTCAGAGACTGGTCAATGTGTCCGGACAGTCTGGGAGAGCCACCACTGGACTTCTTGGTGCCAGACTTCTCCGGAACTTTTGGGAGGATCTGAAACAAGCCATGTAATCATGTACTGTGAAACCATTATTATTTGCCAAACATTAATGTTCGTATATTTCGTCAGTAGACCGATTGACAAATTTAAGTTTCTATCAAATAGTTATATATGTCCAATGATTAAAAAACTTATCGCAACTGTGATTTTTCACAAACAAGTATTACAAACAAATAGGAAAATTTCTGATGCAATTTTCTTTTTCACTAAAACAGAAATCAGCAGATTTTTGTGTTGACGAAAAAGTAATTTTTTGAAAAACTACGAAATTTCATGATTACGAAAATAAATGGTTTCACAGCATTACACAATAGACTATATCGCACAAGGTTATTTTGTATTATTTACTGAAATACGATATACAGTATGTGATACTGTTGAAATCTTAGCACTTTGTGCGTTTAAAATCAAATCTTTAATAAATGAATCTTCAGAGAACTTGAAATACATTTGGAAGGAACTGATTATTATTGATACAGTTACTTAGGTTGTAAACCTGTCCAATACCTTTAACATTGTATGAATGTTTTTGTGAGGCAAATACTTCAAACAAAAAGTGCTGGTTGAAGTATCTTTTTGAATGAACTATTTTAAAAGAAGATAATTGTGCTTTCTTAAATGGAGTAAATAATCACCATTTTACACAATACACAACAGCTCCAATACATCGCGATTCGATATATCGCGATTTCCAATATATCGCGAATCGGCCATGGCTCCCAAAAGTCCAACGAGCATGATCACTTAATGACAAGTTTTAATCTGAGAATTTACTAACTGAGATAAAAACCAGTTCTAGTTAGTATTTCACACTTTTTCACCCACTTAAATTTTCTGTTTAATCCGACATCCATAAAATCGCGTTTGGTCCAGATTGTTTTCCTTCATTATACAGCACATTCACGCCTCAGCGCCTGTGTACTGTGACAAACAATCACCCTACTTGCCAAACATCACAGGTCATTTCGCGTCACACCTTTCTCTATTGAATTTGCTTTGCACTGCCGATACACACAGTCCATATACATGAAGCTGTATACAATATAGCTGTAAATGTAACAGACACCCAGAGTTCTTTGCACTACCAAATTTTTATCCAAAAGTAAAGTGAGTTGTCTCCCACTCAATTGTTTATAGAGGAAAAGACTCACCAGTTTGTCAAAATGCACTACACATTTTTTATCCAAATTTAAAGAGAGAATTGTCTCCCATGCGGCTGATGATGCACTACGAAGTTTTTATTCAACAATCAAATATTAAAGCCCATGCTTTCCATGAGGAAGAAAGACGTCATATTTTACATGGGATTTATTTTGTGCATGCTTTCTTGAACAATAAAACTTGGCAGTGCTTTTTGGATTACAAATTAATTATACGCATTTGAAAATACCTACATGGAATAATGTTTTGTGTTATACCAATGTATAACATATGGATATAACAAATCATTAAATAAGGAAGTTAAATAGCGTGTTTTGAGATTTTCAAAATATGCTAATGCATACATATACATGCATAAATGACCTGACAAGTTATATCGCGCGCCGGATATATCACGGTCGCGATCTTTGGACCCCATCAATCGCGATGTATTGGATCTGTTGTGTAATAAGTTCATAACACAGTCAATGATAAAAAGCCATCTACTGGTATCACAGTGTATTGTTTCAGTGCCTTGAACTGGCTTTTTAATGATTTAAAACAATGAATTTGATCTAATTTTTCTTATTAATGACATTCATCATAAAACAGCTTGTCCTGTTTTAACTTCATCATTTGTCTTTCATTTTAAAATTATTATCCACAAATTTACACCATGTGTAGAAGACTTGTCGTCAATAAGACCTGTCTCCTTCTCAGAGGTCAGATGTCCGATATGTACATAATACTGAATTGTCGTCTTTAACTTNTACAAGTCTCTGAAGAGAAATGTTTTTAAATTCCTTTTGAAAATGTCTATCGAGACAGAAGTCCGAATGCTTGACTGTGTTATGAACTAATTATTGTGTAAAATGGTGATTATTATCACCATTTAAGAAAGCACTATTTTCTTCTTTTTAAAAAGTTCATTTGAAAAGATACTTTAACCAGCACTTTTTGTTTGAAGTATTTGCCTCACTAAAACATTCATACAATATTAAAGGTATTGCACAGGTTTCCAACCAAAGTAACTGTATCAATCCATTAGCATATTGCCAATGTTGAACCATAAAAATGTACCTTATCAAATATGCCTTTTTTACGAAGTGTCATTTTCTTCCGCTTGATTGCATCCATAAGTCGTCGTATTGCAGGCTTCCCCATGCCAATCTTCTGTAGGTCCTCGTCTTTGACGTAGTCAAAGTGTGACAACCTGGATATATGAATACCAAATTCAATTAAATGTGACCTTTTTTTATTATAATTCGTCTAGAAAAATAAATGAGATGATCTCTGGCTTGTGATTTTGAGCGGTCAACATTTAAATAAATATAATAAAAAAATAGAGATGTCACAGAAAATTAGTTTCTGCATATTACTCTATGAGTCAACAAGAGATGTNGAAACTTGATCAGAACATTTGTTCTAACAATAGCTCTGGTGAGTTTGAAAATGGTTATGGTTCATTGAAAAATATGACCGCCAGGGGGGGCAGTTGTCCTTATATGGCTTTAGTGAAAACTTAGCCACATTTATTGACCAATCTTCATGAAACTTGGTCAGAACATTTGTCCCTATGAAATTTTGGCAGAGATTGAAACTTGGTCAGAGGAGCTCAAAAACTAGGTCATAAGGTCAAATATAAAAAAAAACATGTTAAAAGTAACTTTTTTGGTCGAAAATAATCTTCATGAATCAGCTTGCATTTTTTCAGAATAGTCTAGTTCCTTTGGCTTTCAGGTGAGCGCCTTAGGGCCTGATGGCCCTCTTGTATTAACTCATGTGTCCTTTTAAACTATAATTCGCTAAATTTTTATTAAACACATATCAATGAGTTATTTCCCTTGGACATCAGGTGTTCCTGTGACAAATATGGAAAGCAGAATATAGCAGTTTTAAAGATGAATTAATAGATGTCAATTGTGCGAATGTTCTTGTGCTCATGCTGAAAATATGCTAGATCTTTTACAAAATAGCACAAATCACACAATCGCATGGTGTAGAATACACACTGTGTCCCTTTGCTATGGAAAAGGCATGTCCCTTTGTAAATTTGATAATATTTCTGGCATCAACATTTGTAATAAAAAAAATAATCTTGTGTTTGTGACTTTCTCTTTGTCTGCATCCAGACTTGTTGTAGGGGGATCTGTGTTTGTAAGTGATCTAGTTATCCTTATGAATGCACACACAAATGCATTAATAATTATTCTTGTTTCCGATGATGTCAAACCTCAGCCAATTTGTCATCTGTCTGTTTGACCGAATTTGCATTTGTCTTCTTGTTGGATATAGAGGTACATTCTCCAATATTTTTGTAAAGAATTATTTCCTGGTTCTCTCTGCTATTCTACAAAATAGGTTTCTGACGTAAATGTAATAATAAAGGAACATGACAAATTTCCCAAGTTGGAAATGTAGCTCATAAATTTAATAAGACATGAAATTTCTTTTGATATAGCTGTGATTTTATCAATAATTTGATTTTTATTTTTCCATGTTTTTTTCTACTTTTTGCAATATGTTTCAGCCATTGGCATACATTTTCATTAAGCTTTGAATAAAATATCAAGTTGACTGGTGAAATAAGAATTAAATGTATAAACATAATTATCCCCCGCAAGAGGCGGAGGGATATTGTTTTGGCGTTGTCCGTCCGTCCGTCTGGCTGTCCGTCCATCCGGCACTTTTGTGTCCGGAGCCATATCTTGGAAGTGCTNTTGCCCTGAGATATACATACAAAACAATGTATTTATTTTTCTATTTTCAACAACATTTCAGTCAGTTAACCTCATGATCTTGGTGGGAATTTGTCTACCCATGTGTTAAGTTGTTTTAATAACTCAAAATGCTTTACATTGACCGTTCATAGGTGGTGACCCCAGTTGTAGTTTGTCTTGCGCCTCCTTGTTTTCAACTGGCTCCTTTCTATAACAAAGGACTAAATGGTTTGAAAAAGGTCTCTACTGCTGGTACAGCTGAAATTTCACTTAAAGTATACTTATTTTTTAAATAAGTTACCTGTCAAGCCATCAACTCTGCATGTTTTAAGTAGTAAAGTGATATTATTCACAGCAAGTTAATAAGTTATAGATATATTTATCATGATTTCTGTCTTTATCTGGGAATACATATTATTAGGAGTGCCAGAGCATTCTTTGGTGTCACTCCTTTTTATTATTAACAGAAATATAAAAATAAACAGCCGTTAACAGTGCCTTTAGAATGATAAATTTTGTGATTTCTCTTTTAAAATAAAAAGTATGACTATAAAAACAACAAGTGAATAGATAACATAACATTGCTTTGCAACCAAAACTTGAAATTCCATAGCAAACGTCGTTTAAAGTGACATTTAAACTCACCTGTCAAAAAATAATCAACAGGTCCACACCAAATACACGGATTACTTTTCTTGCAACGTTTTCATAAAGGATTTTGATTTGTCATTAGAGTGCAACGATTTATAAATGCAATTGGCATGTTTATTTTTTCAAATAATGTGTATAAAAATAGGAAATACAGTTAAATCGATTTGTGTTTTTTTTACTCCCACCGGAAGTAAATCAAGTGATGTTTAAAAATTCTGAAGTCATGAGAAACAAAATAGGCTACATTTAACTCATTGTTTTTATAGAAATGTTCGAAGGCCGCTGACATACTTAGGACTTATGTCAAACGAGTTCATCAAGTCAATTAGGATTTTTTTTAATCTTTATTACAGCATTATTAACACTTATTTAGTTATTCCATATGAAAAGTATTTATTTGGACGTCAAAATGCATTTTTTTTAAATTCTTATTCTTGTTGGTTATGAACGCAATACCTAGTCGAGGTCAACCTCATTTCAGTGTTACCTCCCTTGTTCCATTGGGTGTCTGTCTCACTCAGGATGCTAATGTCACGTATGATGTCAGTTTGACTATAGATGATAATGCCACATGGGATGTCAGTTTCAATGACTTTAGATGATAATGTCCCATTTGATATCTGTCTAACTCAGGATCATAATTGCACATAGGATGTCAGTTTGACTATAGATGATAATGTCAATATGTTGTCTGTTTGACTTAGGATGATAATATGTGCGTGGATTTTAAAGTTAATGAGGTCTTTCGGCATCTGACTTTGCATTCCATGCGGATCTGGAGTGTTTCTCGGCAAACCTTACTATCCTCACTAAATTATAGAAGAATTTTTAATTAATACCACAATTTCCATCTATGTGTTTTTTACTGAAAGATATTTAATGTTTGTATGGTCTTGTGTTTTGGAGATGAGGGGGCAGAATATGTGGAGAAAACCCCACCTGTCAGGTATGTTTGCCACCGACCAAACTCAAATGCTGCCGAGAACGGGGATTGAACCTGTGTCACGTGTTCGAACCACTGCACTAACTGGACAGCCAGATGTTTATACCACACAGGATATCTGATTAGTATAGTTTAAACCTATTTTTTTTTGCGTGATTGCATCGAAAGCCTAAGGCTTATTTGAAACACTCTCTTGTCTGTTTTCTTGGACTAGAACCAGTACTTGGTGTCCAATAGACTATGAGAAATCTAAAGAAGGCTCCCATAGTGGGGATCGAACCCGTGACCTCCTGATCGCTAGGCGGACACCATATCCACGGCGACTTATATTGATGCAACATGTGATGTTTGTTTGAACACTCATAAAGATATACCTGTGATATCTGTATGACTCAGGATGATGTCATGGAAGCTCTATCTGACTACAAATTGTTCTTCGTGTTTTTTTATCCTAAATCACATTCTCAAACTTATTCATGTTACATCCAATATTACGATGTATGCATTCCATTTTGTCAAAATAATGAAACATCTGTCATACATGTTGTTGAGTGTTCATTACATTTATGTATGTACCGTTGAATGATTCATTGTCCACATAGCATACAACAGAAGGCATAAGTTGTTTGCTACTTTATCGCATTATTATTAATCAAGAGCCTTTTTTCGAATCTGTTCACAAAAAAGATTAACTTCATTGAAATTGACATAAATTTGTTCCTTCAAGTACAGTTATACATCGATGGTAAACTTGTTGTGTAGACTTGACAAATAAAATTTCTGTCGAGTTTGGGTAGTGTGGTTTGAAGAACTCGGTGACTTTGAATTCTTTGTGGTATTCACCAAGACTGGAATTTCATAATTCTCTTAACAATTTGTAAAGGCATTATAAATACGCGATTCGTGATCATTATTGTCTCATCAACTGACAGATTTCATTGAGGCACAGTCTGTGATTAGATTTTGGTGGTAAATAAACATACTGAAAATTAGCAACATCTTTAATTGTTGATTCTTTTATGACGTGTGATCAATATTTGAATATTATAAATTATAAAGCCACATTCTGGGACAACTGGGCTTAATACATGTGTGTAAAGTGAATAGCCTGTGCAGTCAGCATAGGCTAAACAGGGACAACACTTTCTGCTTTTATTGAATATTTTGTTGCAAGGATGTCTCTTCTAAATGAAAATCGAGTCTAGGGGGAAGAGGGTCATCTGCGATTAGTCTGTGCGAATAATCTGGGCTAATCTGGGACGTTACTTTACGCACATGCATAAAGNGACCCTTGGGCTCTTGAAATAAAACATCATACAATCAACTTGTGCAATACAGCCCACGAGAGCACCATAGCCATGTTATATTGCTGAATTGGTCGTTTTCGGCTCAGGTACTTTGTAGAAGTACCCCGGGTATTCCTAAATATACTACAATTAACACTGGGTATGGAAAATATGCTTAACCCTTTGCATGCTGGGAAATGTGTTATCTGCTAAAATGTTGTCTGCCTAATTTCTAAAATTAGCATTTTCTTCGATTTTTTTTCAAAGAATACTTTCAGAATAGCAAACAGTTTGGATCCTGATGAGATGCCACGTTCTGTGGCGTCTCATCTGGATCTAAACTGTTTGCAAAGGCCTTCAAATTTCGGTTCCAGCACTGAAAGAGTTAAATGCATACAGCCATACTTCGGGGTACTTTTTAGTATATTATCCATAGCCCAGGTACTTTGTAGTATACTTAGAGTACCCGGTGTACTTTTAAGTAGTACCTGAGCCAACAATGACCAATCAAGCTGTAATATTCCCTACGTTTACTATTGAACTGTTTGGTATAGGTTTAAATAAAAATAACAACAGAAACCAATCAAGTGTGTTTTTAGTTTTAATAAGATATTGCATATAGAAGATGTAAGCACAAGTATATACGGAGTACAACTAGTACATGTGTAGTGAAAAAACATAATGAAGACAAAAGTAACATAGTTTTTTTTTTCATAAATGTATAACTTGGTTCAAAGGTACAGAGCAGTTATTCTTTAAATATTTTTTTTTTGTAGAAGTGGCCACTTTTTGCAGATACTGTCAATCTGTTGTCATGCAATGCACAATATCGAAAAGTACTCTTAACAATTATTTTGTCGGTCAACCATGCCACAAAGTGTTTTTTTTCAGATCATATTAGGTCCTTCCTTTTTGTTTGTACAGCTTTTTTGTAATAACTAAATTAGTCACAAGCTTTGCAAAAAAGATTTTCACATGTCACCAAAGTATTTTACAATAATCTGTGGTATAGCCTGAAATTAATTGTAAGTACAAAACACATATTTTCAAGACTGATCTTAGCCAACTTTTCAAAATAAGATGGACCTTAATAAAGAGCATTGAACACGCACACATTCAGAATAGAATAATAGAACTTAATCATTTGGTATACAATGTCAATAACTGCCTTGCATCCATCATCATTCAAAGTTGTACATTATCCAGATTCCACCTTTCAAAGAAAAAGCCATTCAAAGCCATTCAAGCTAACTCATCTTATTGTTTTGTTTAGTTGATAATGCACTCAGAAGCTTTTAACCCATTTATGCCTAGTGGACTCTCCCATCCTTCTAAATTGGATCAATTTATTTCCAAAATTAGGCATGTCTAGTTTATTTATTTCTATATTTAGAATATTTCTTACAGAAATTCCTTTAAGCAAACAGCGCAGACCCTGATGAGACGCTGCATTATGCGGCGTCTCATCTGGGTCTACGCTGTTTGCCAAGGCCTTTTTTCTAGACACTAGGCGTAAATAGGTATTTGAATGAATTTTTTTAATAAAGTACACAAATGTAGTGAAGAACTGTCATTGAATAACCATTTTTGGAAAAATCAAAAAATAGATAAACTACATCAAAATGCCCAGGTAAAAGTTATTAACTTAAAGGGACTAACAATAAGGGAAAATTGTGTTTATCTCTTCTTCATAAACTCTTTGATCTATTGAACATTTTTGAGTGACAAAGCTTGCAGGGTGGTGGCAGATTATGAATATTTGTAGGATTATACAAAAGTTTATCAGTATAGCACTTGTAACATAAAAAAAGACATAAACATTTTAACATAGAGAAAAACTATATATAGCACAGACAAATTGTAGGACAAATTATGCGATACAGTGATAATTAAAGTAAAGAATTAACGGTAAATGCAACAATATGAGATAACTAAAAAATAATAATAAGCACATCAAAAAGGGCAGCTGTGTTAGTTTAAATAAAGATTTGTTGGTAAATTTGTTATGCATAAAGTTTCATTTACATGGTTACAACATCAAATACATTGTCGTTGAGCCTACTACGTGTTTTAACATTAGGTGGAATGTCCTGACATAAAAATGCATGATTTTTTTCGGAACACTCAAACATTCTTATGGTTTTTCGATATTTTAAAATAAACGAGTATTAACATTAAGGATCAAATAACTGTATTTAAACTGTCATTTTTGTTCGGAACAAAGCTGTAAACGAGAACATATTCCCAAACTACAAATAACCATACATGTATTTCGATGGTGTTTTCAAAACAATATACCAGATCAAGATTATAATGGCTTTGAGAATGAAGTTCAGATGAATACTAACACTTAATGTTTGAGAAAATGATAACAGAAATACATAAACAGCTGAAATTACTACAATCTTAATTTGCATCTCATGATTTTTTCCCCTCAACACATAAAGATCATTACATAATTACAGTAAATTAATAACCTAGCTTACATGTGATGTCTGAATTTCAAAAAATGTATTATCAATATTTATTTTATGATATTTAACTTTAAAATAATGCATAATTGATAATGCATATTTGGAAGCCTATCATTATTCCAAATACAGCAGACAGCTGGTGTACATGTTTATTATAAAATACAAGGCTGGATTGCAACATTATCAAAGGCTACACACCACCAGATGTTCCTTTAACAAACATTTCAAACCATTCACGCATAAAATACAACATTCCTCATATGAGCAGATGGTCCCAAACTTCTTGGAAATACGGTTAATGTAAATGCAACAAGAGCGTTAGGAACAGATCTGAAAAAAGAACAAAAGATAAATACAGAATTTAACACTTTAAATGAACCCCATTGGAAGTTTGTCATAGTTTAATTCATGAATAATTTGAGTGTTGTTTTTTTTGTTCATTGGGTAGAAACTAGAGTGTATTTAAACGGAAGAAACTATTCTAATAGTGTTTGCTTTCTATGGTTATTTATGCTTGTCTTCAATTTTAGTACCAAAATTAATAACTGAGTTTGATGTATAAAGCCCCACTTTATTGTAATTGAACCAAAAAATATGTCCCTTCAAACTATTTTCATAACAAACAATGGCATGAGATTACTAATGGAATTTCTATCTAATCTAACAGATTCGTTCAAACTGTTGTGAGAAAAATGGCCAAACCAGTTACTTTATTGAATATAACAAAAGTGAGATAATTATTTGGCTACAAAGTACCTAAATATTACATGTACATCTTCAACAGTTGTTACATATTCATTGACTCGAGATAATCAGCAATAATTGCGACCGCCTTGTTCAAGCTCCCCTGTTGACCCCCCTCTGGACAGTGGGCTATTACGATGGCTGTTTTTGAACTCTGCAGGGTGATACATCCCTTATCCTTCTTCTTTCCCAACACCAGTTTGCCGTCTTCCTCTCGGAGGAATTGGTACTTCTCTCCTTCAATGTACACTCCGCTCGCTTGGAATGAGGTGAAATTTTTCTTCAAGAAGCAATTGGCAATATTGGCACCCTCCGCACCCTGAAGCGCGATGCCGTTTGGGTGAGCGGCGCTGGTCCAGGGCGCACCGCCCTCGAGTCCGATTATACAGGCCTTGTCTGCGTGGCCGTTGGCCTGGGAAAGCAGGTTATCGATGTACGAGTCCCAAGACATGGTAAATATCTGGAAATTAAATAATATTGAATGTGGTAATCACTGGAAAATGCAATTGTGATTTTATGTCAAAATAAAATGAGCCTCGCTCTGGGAAAATGGGGCTTAATGCATTTGCATAGTGTCATACCAGATTTTCCTGTGCAGTCCAAACAGGCTAATCATGGATAACACTTTTCGCTTTTAGGACTTTTTTTGTTTAAAGGAAGTCTCTTCTTAGCAAAAATCCAGTTGAGACTTGTCCAAGATATCATTGGGATACATATTCTGACCAAGTTTCATGAAGATTGGACCAAAAATGTGACTTCTAGAGTGTTAACAAGGTTTTACTATCACCATTTTAGAACAAATGCCTCGCCCCCTGGCGGCCATGTTTTTTAACCGACCCAAACCATTTTCTCATTCAAGATATCATTACAACAATTTTTCTGACTAAGTTTCATTGTACAATAAATGTGACGTCAAGAGTGTTAACAAGAATTGACTCAAGCTATATAAGGAAACTGCCTGCCCTCTGGCGGCCATGTTTTTCAACCAACCGCAACCTTTTTTCGAACACATCTTAGATATCACTGGGACACATGTTCTGACCAAGTTTTATGAAGATTGGCCAATAAATGTGGCTAATATAGCATCAAAAAGTTTTCACTATAGCAATTAGCAATACAGGAAGGAAAACTGCCATCCCCCCCCGGCGGCCAAGTACTTAAAGAATTTTAGTTGAAGAGTGTTACATGTTTCACTATAGCCATTTAAGGAAAAAAGCCCCGCCCCTTGGCAGCCATGTTTTTTGAGGAACCATAACAATTTTTTAACTCAGCCGAGCTATCATAAGAACACATTTTCTGACCAAGTTTCATAAAGATTGGGACCCTTAATGTGACTTCTAGAGTGTTAACAAGGTTTTACAATAGCCATATAAGGAAACAAGAGTGCCAAACTGTCACAAGATACGCCCGTTTTTGACCTGGCATGAACAATATTTGAACTTGACCTAGATATCATTTTGACACAACTTCTGACCAAATTTGGTGAAGACACGATGAAAACTACTTCAATAAGAGAGCGGACACCATGCTAAATCCTTGAAATGCATTAAGTGACCCCGAGACCTAGTTTTTGACCCGGCATGACCCATACTTGAACTTGACCTAGATATCATCTAGACACAACTTGATGAAAACTACTTCAATTGGAGAGCGGACACCATGCTTAAGTCTTGAAATGCACTGAGTGACCTCGTGACCAAGTTTTTGACCCGACATGACCCATATTTGAACTTGACCTAGATATCATCTAGACACAACTTCTGACCCAATTTGGTGACCATCGGATGAAAACTACTTAAATTAGAGAGAGGAAACCATGTTTAATGCTTGAAATGCACTAAGTGACCTTGTGACCTAGTTTTTGACCCGGCATGACCCATATTTAAACTTGACCTAGATATCATTAAGACAACTTCTGACCAAATTTGGTGAAGATCAGATGAAAACTACTTAAATTAGACAGCTGAAACTATGCTAAATCCTTGAAATGCACTAAGTGACCCGGTGACTTAGAACTTGACCTAGATATCATCTAGACACAACTTCTGACCTAATTTGGTGAAGATCGGATGAAAACTACTTCAATTAGAGAGCGGACACCATGCTAAATCCTTAAATGCACTAAGTGACCCCGTGACCTAGTTTTTGACCCGGCATGACCCATATTTAAACTTGACCTAGATATCATTCAGACACAACTTCTGACTAAATTTGGTGAAGATCGGATGAAAACTACTTCAATTAGAGAGCGGACACCATGCTAAATCCTTGAAATGCCTAAAGTGACCCCGTGACCTAGTTTTTTACCCGGCATGACCCATATTTAAACTTGACCTAGATATCATTTAGACACAACTTCTGACCAAATTTGGTGAAGATCGGATGAAAACTACTTCAATTAGAGAGCGGACACCATGCTAAATCCTTGAAATGCACTCAGTGACCCCGTGACCTAGTTTTGACCAGGCATGACCCATATTCAAACTTCACCTAGATATTGTCTCATTACAACTTCTGACCAAGTTTGGTGAAGATTGGATGAAAAGTATTTGAATTGGAGAGCAGACACTGATGTGGCCCCCGCCGCCTGCCCGCCGCCGCCCACCAAGGGTGATCTTATAATACGTCCCGTTTTCAACGGGCGTATAAAAATGCCCCGCCCCCAGGTGGCCATGTTTTTCAACAGACCAGGACAGACCCGGCAGCCTTGTTTTTCATAAGAACGTAACCATTTTTGTGCTCATCCAAGATATTATTAGAACAAATGTTCAGGCTAAGTTTCATGAAGATTAGACAATAAATGTGACTTCTAGAGAGTAAAAAAGGTTTTACCATAGCCATATAAGGGAAACTGCCCAACCCCCTGGCAGCCAGGTTTTTCAACCAAACGGAACCATTTTTGAACTAGTCATATTGTGACACAAGTTCTGACTTAGTTTCATTAAGATTGGACTAAAAATGTGACTTCTAGAGTGTTAACAAGGTTTTACTATAGCTATATAAGGAAATATGCCAAGCCACCTGGGGACCATGTTTTTCAACCATTTTTTAACTTGTCCAAGATATGAAAGGGACAAATGATCTGACCAAGTTTCATAAAGATTGGACAATAAATGTGGCCTCAAGAGTGTTAACAAGGTAAATGTTGACGGTGCATGACAGACAAAAGGAGATCACAAAAGCTCACAATGAGCCCATGAGCACAACGTGCTCAGGAGTGCTTAAAACCAACACAATTTTATGCTCACAGACCGACCTTCTGTCCAACCAAGCACAATGATTCATATATATATATATATACCTCCTATCAAACTCCATTTGTGAGGGTATAACAAGTTTATTCGTGAGGGTATAAAATTGCCATGTTGATTACCAGAAAACTGAGCAACTGTAATTGCATTATGAATGACAAAAGGACCACAACCTGATGTCACATAGGTATGAATGAATAAAAAGTTATAGTAACAAGAGACGTGTTTGTCAGAAACACAATGCCCCCTACTCACCGCTTTGAAATAAAATTTCTATTTATCATTTGGCAGGTATAGAAATTATCTTCCTTTAAAGCTTACTTACCTTGGATTGTGTTTTTTTACCTTCGACCTTGAAGGATGACCTTGACCGCTCACCACTCAAAAATGTGCAGCTCTATGAGATACACATGCATGCCAAATATCAAGTTGCTATCTTTAATATTGCAAAGGTTATGACCAAACTTTAACCAAAAGTTTTGGACAGACAGACAGAATGACAGACAGACAGACAGACAGACAGGCCAAAAATAATATACCCCCTCTTCTTCGAAGAAGGGGGCATAAAAAGCATAGAGGAAAAGGAACACAACTTTGGATTTACTTGGAAACATAAATTATAGTGGGATTATCCATCTTTTCTGAGATAACATGCTCACAAACATTAATCCAAACCAAATACTTACCTATGAGTGCAAGTGTTAAACACAAAGGAGTTACCCACAGGATGGCTTCAAGCCTGAAAGTAGAAAATGGAGACAATATGAATATGAGCAGAAAATGGGGCGTAATGCTGTTTGCACAGGCTAATCAGGGAAGACAATTTACAATAAAACTTGTTAAACTTGTTATTTTGTTTAGAAGAGACTTCCTTAAAACAAACAAGAGATGTGTTTGTCAGAAACACAATGCCCCCCAACTGCATTGCTTTGGTTTTTATTTTATTTTTGACCTTGAAGGATTACCTTGACCTTGATGACCTTTCACCACTAAAAATGTGCAGCTCTATGAGATACACATGCATGCCAAAATCAAGTTGCTATGATCAATATTGCAAAAGTTATGACCAAACTTTAAGATAGGTTAAAGTTTTGGAGAGACAGAATGACAGACAGATAGATAGACAGGCCAAAAACAATATACCCCCTTTTTTTTAAAGGGGGGCATAAAAACTACATTAAAGTGGAAAGTGTCACCCCTTATGAGCCTGCACAGACTGCACATGCTTATCTGGGATGACACTTAATGCACATGAATTAAAACTGACGGATGCTCCCCAATGATGCTAACAAGGATATCAGTAAAACTGATGGATGATCCCCAATGATGCTTTATCGATATATGGGTCAATTTTGTAAAAAAATAAATAAAAAAATGTGACCTTGAGAAAATCTATTATAAGCCTCGGTGACCTTGACCTTTACCCCCGTGACCTCAAACCTCATCAAAAGGTAGAGGTCCATGCAAGGTACCTACATGCCAAATATGAAAGAGATCGGTTAAGTATTGAAGGCGTTATGAGAAGCTGTAACAAAAGTGTGACAGAAGGAAAGAAGGAAGGAATAACGGAACTTCAAACTGGCAACTATATGCTCCCTATATATATATATGGGGAGCATAAAAATGCTGCTTTGAGCTGCAGTGGAAAGTGCATAAACTTCAAATCCAGCAATATTGTCAACGTTTTGCGAATTATATATTATTTAAATTAAATTTAAAATTAATATAAATAATATACTCTTTGCTGAATTAAGTTAATTGTATGTTTTGTCCGGGGTGTCAATACATTGTAGCAACCAATGTCCGGTCTGTCATAATAAAGTACGTCCATTGTCCGGGTTGCCAAAATAACCATCAGTGTTTCATGAATTCACATACACTAAAATCATCCGGTTATTAATCCTCTGTATACACCAAGGCATGAAATGTTTATTGAAGCCAGCGAACCATCACATTCACCCATACTTACACATAAATGTGATTCACATTGAGAACATCATTTCTACATGCGTTCTCTCTCAACTGTAGAAATGTCTGCCAGTAGTGTACATGTACCTACCTTGTATCAAAATAACTGACCTTAAAGCTGGCGTAACATATTGACAGTTTGAGGTAACACGGTTCATTTTATTTGCTTCAATCGTGGCGAACAATACAACAAAAACATGTGGTTTAAGTTTGAGATTAAACTACATGTATGCCGCATAAGCAAGACATTGTACAATGCTCATGGTTCAACACTTTTTATACCAGCAAAATAGCAGTCAGATAATTGCCTATAACTTTACTGTTGTTCATTTCAAATTCCAAACTTTTTTAGTTATGCTTCATATGGAAAATTTCATCTATGAATAGATGTAAAATAGTGGCTATACCTCCATTCAGAACTCCCACAAAAATCTGATACCAACCTATCAGTTACATAAATATTTTCATACAGCTCACAAGTGCACCACTTAACATAACATTATGCATGTCAACAGAATGCAGCAAATAGTTGGAATAATTTCTTGATCTATATGTAGATGTAAACATACGATAGTTACATGTACGGTACATTCACTTCCTATAGCATACATAGAAATAAATACTTCTATATTTACTCAAGTTATCCTCAATTCTGTTACAGAGTTACAAGATAGGCAGAAATGCACAATAAAGACATGACATTTTAGTGAAAACAAGGATGCAGAAGCTGATCAGGATTAAGTTCCTTTCTCTGTCTGGACTTGAAATACTAGTTTATGATTTTAGCACATCAGAAATCCATACATTTAAATTGAATTACAGTTCATTTAAACGGAGCCATAGGGTTCATTAAAGTAGAATGTTTCTTTAACAATAAGCATACAATTTCTGCATCAAAATTGCATCAAAATTGCATCAAAATCTTAAAGGACTATTAATTCCTCTGGTGATGATCTTCCCTAGTTTTTTTGGAAAAAGTAGCATTAAAGAAGCACAAATGGAAGTAAACAACTTGTTTACACATTATTACATAACCTGACCACCTCAGCAGTTTGTTAACTGTTTTTTCCGCAGTTTTCACATTCATATGCCAGTAACTGACAACTGCGCTACTAGGATCAGAGGTACGGGGAGAATTGCAGAAGAAAAGATTCCATGGCCCATCTGCACACAAATTATGTGGCCGTGCTGGGGATCTAGCCCGATACCCTAGATTTTAGTCCAGTGCTCTACCAACTGAGCTACACAAAACTGTAGTCAGACAAACCACAGCAGCTGGCATCATAATAATTATGACATTTAATTAGCACAGAGATAGGAATAAGCAGAACCCTTGGGCTTGGCCTATACATTTTCTGAGAAAACATCCATGTCCTCCTATATATTCAGTATGCATTGGGCTTGGCCTATACATTTTCTGAGAAAACATCCATGTCCTCCTTTATATTCAGTACGCCTTGGGATTGGCCTATACATTTTCTGAGAAAACATTAATGTCCTCCTTTATATTCAGAACCGAGAGAACAACTGTGTATTAATATATATTAATATAGTCTATCTTAGTTTACATCCTTGTTCACATCTCACAAAAATGTGTGATGTCTTTTGACCTTGTATATACATGAAGAGCAGTTCCAGGAAATTTGAAGTCAGTCTTGCTACATCAAGCATTAGGACCATTTTTTTNATATTGCAAAAGTTATGGCCAATGTTAAAGTTTTCGGACGACGCAGAAGACGAGAGGGCTATGACAATACCTCAGGTTTTCTTCAAAAACAGCCGAGCTAATAAGGATATCATTACAAAAAAATGTTATGAGCAAGTTACATGAAGATTGGCCAAAATATGTGATGTCAAGTATTCAAAAGGTTTTACTATACTAGTCTATACCCATATAAGGAATATATTCCCCTCGGAGTCAAGAACCTTCCACTTCCTACATTTGAGGATAGGTACATTATTGCAAAAATTAACCCATTTATGCTTACTGGATTCTCCCATCCTTCTTAATTGGATCAATTTATTTCCAAAATTAGGGATGTCTAGTATATTTATTTCTATATTTAGAATATTTCTTACAGAAATTCCTTTAAGCAAACAGCACAGACCCAGATGAGACGCCGCATGATGCGGCGTCTCATCTGGGTCTACGCTGTTTGCCAAGGCCTTTTTTCAAGACGCTAGGCATGAATGGGTTAATGTTTTTTGGTTTATTTATAGATTGTTCAATGTTTTCAACAGTATTTATTTATGACACAGCAGTCAATCAACCAACACACTCTTTTTTTTAATACTGCAAACTTTTAACAAGATTATAATTGTATCAATTGAAATCATTTGACTTGGAAACAGTCGTTGAATTTTTGCAATTCCCTTTAAATCACTGAATTTGATTCTTCTATAATATTAGCATATGAAAAAGGTGCAGACTTCAGAGCTCCAACCAGGATTTAAAAGGGGCAGGGCGGAAATTGTTATAATGGGCAGTTAAAGCGTGATGTTAAAAATAAATATGAATATGTCAATGCGGCAGGGCTAACGGTTCACACTACCGCATATGATTTGTATATGCATGCTATTATAGTTAAGCTATAGTAAGCACAAAATCAGATGCATTTCTAGTTTTTTCAGCAGCTAGCTAGCTAGCAAACACATAGTTGCATTTTAGTGTTCATATAGACTGATTAAAGAATTCCTATGTAAAGCATGTAGAGTAAAACTATCAAATTGTATCAAATAAGAACAAAGTTAAAAAGGAAAGAAGCCTGCATCCAAATTCATTCACCTAACAACAGCATTACTGTGGGAAGATTTCCAATCTTATAAAACTGCAGGAGATATGAAGGTAGAGAGATCCTTGAACCAATGAACTATCAGCCTGGGCGCATGTGTATTTATCAGCCTCCCAACATTTTCATTAGCTCTTTCAGTGCTGGAACCGAATTTTGAAGGTCTTTGCAAACAGTTTGGATCCAGATGAGACGCCACAGAACGTGGCGTCTCATCAGGATCCAAACTGTTTCTATTCTGATAGAATTCTTTAAAGAAATCGAAGAAAATGCTAATTTTAGAAATTCAGCAGACGACAAATTTCCCAGCATGCAAAGGGTTAGAAATGAACTGTCTGGCAGACAGACAGTGGGATTGTGAAAAGTGCCGATAACAATCTCCAGTTTATCATGTGTGATGTCTACAGGGTATAAAACATCTTAAAAGTTACAACTGCTTTAATGGTCATATCTCTACTGGGGTAACCAAAACACTTAACAATGTCTATCATATTACATTGAATCCCAAATATTAAAGGGACTGGTTCATAGTTTGTCAAAATAAGAATTTTCTAACTAAATGAACAATTAACATCAGTGAGCGAAGTAACACTTATGACAGAGACTCCTACTGAAAATACATTTTTGTTTACAAATAATCATCGTTGGAAATTGATAAAATTATAAAGCGTGAAAAACGCAAAACGATTGAATAATTTGGTGGGTTCTGTTATCATCGTTATATTTTCTGACCATACATGGATTGCTTTTTTAAAGTAAACAATATTTTGCAATTGATAGCAGCAGGGATGGCCAAGTGGTTTCGGGGCTAGACTTTTACTCCAAAGGTCAGTGGTTCGAATCCAGGTGGGGGATACATTTTTTCTTTCTTTAATTTTATTCTTGTTTTATACTGGAGATTTTAAGTTCCAATGTTTACATTTATCAATTTAAAGCATTTAATGACAAACTTCAATACATGCCAAAATCTGTGAACAAGTCCCTTTAACAAATAATTGCATTTGAATATCACATGTTCAGCATTACTTCCTAAAGTGCATGTGCATAATGATAGTAATATTTGGAAGACTAAATGCTTTTGTACATAACAAATCCAGTAACAATTGCTTCTGTGAATCGACTCTAGACCTATAACATAGTTTACCCTTTATCATTACCATGGAAATCATAATTGTGCATTCAGATTTCAATTCAACATTCACCTTTTTATCTGAAAGCAAATACCTCAGATACATGCATTGAAAGCGGGTTGATGATAAATTACCTAGTGACAGAACTGTTGCCATACAATCAGTTTATGGAAAAACATAATACAGCGTACAGTAATGCTGGTACTGTACACTAAAACAGCTAGATTTCAACACAGTATAGCAGTCATTCACACANGTGCAGGGCAACAGATAAGATTTCATGTCAATTAGTTTTCACTGCAAGCTTTTTTGAAACAATTAGTTTTTTCCCTCAAATAAATTTGTCAAAAAGTTTTTTACAGTTGATAAAAAACTTACCTTTATTTCTGGATGAGATGAGCTCTTTAATTTTCGGTGGTGACAATTTGTATCAATTCTTATTGCAATAAATTAACTAAAGTCATTATGTATTCATATTGTCAATGTTTGCTTGTTTATATGAATATATTCATTTAATTGTCTATTGGCAAAGCATGTATGATAATGAGTTCTGTTTTTTGACATTCCTGTGTTTCAGTCTCAGAGCACACCTTTTTAGCTTTAAAGCACTCTTTACAACGTCTTCACCCGACGGTTTGTTTCGCGTTACAAATTGAAACATATTAGGCGCGCACGCCGCTTATGGCATTTTCTTAGCACATCCGCATTTAGAACAAGATGTTGACATGTTCGCATACTTTTTTCGAAGGAAGAATTTTTTATGTAGACACCATTCTGAACCGGTGTTCATATAAACATGTCACTAATATTACGACTGCACTAAAGGTTACAATATACTAATTCAAATCAAACAAAGTACGGAGGGAATCGGTAAAATAAAACGACAAAGAATCGATTGCAATTCGTTTTCCAATTTCGTTATCGTTTATTGTACGATCAATTTTTTATTTCATTTCGTTTTCTGTAAAATAAAAATCGTAAAAACGATAAAACGATCCTTATCTGTTGCCCTGACATACATGTACTTCTAGTCTGAATCAGACACGTTTTAGTTTATTTCAAAGTACATGTACTGATTTTTAAAGAATGTACAGATACAAATATGAAATTAAAATTGAATGGGGCCAGTTGTGGTAAAAAATAAATAAACCAAATTCAAGATTTTCTAAATAATGTAACTTTAATTATGTGCACTTAATCTAAAAGAAGTAATGTTTTTGCTTGTTGTTTTTTTTGCTCTGACAGACCTTCATTTGGATTCTCAGCAATTTAAAGAAAAACAAGTATAATTCATTTTCATCGAAGTCTCTAGAATGAATGGAAAATCATTGTAAGCTACATCATGAGTATTCCAGTAACTTAACTTTTATAAAGAAACTTATTAATCAAAAGTGTGACCTTGACCAAGGAGAAAACTCCCAAGGGACCACTACAATTCGAGCAAGCTCAGAGGCCCAATTACCCAGATTGTTCTGCTAACTACCAGCTTCACATTATTACAGGGCCCTTAGGGCTTTCTCAACAGCTGCACAGGGATTCAAGCAGTTGATAAGACCCTAACTGAATGTTGGTTCATTTGGTTGAGAGACATCCAATTTTTAGTAATACATATAGGCCTCACTCTGTGAAAAGGGGGTTTAATGCATATGCGTAAAGTTTCGTTAAAGATTAGCCTGTGCAGTCCACAGGCTAATCAAGAACAACACTTTCTGCCTCAACTGGATTTTTGCTACGAGGAGTTTCTTCAAACAAAAAATATTATAAAAGCGGAAAGTGTCATCCGTGATTAGCATGTGTGGACTGCTCAGGCTAATCTGGGACAACATTTGACGCACATGCATTAAACACCCTTATCACAGCGCAAGACTCATATAAAAAAATTGCAGTCCTTATGAATAACTAGACAGTGAAAACATAATACTGTAGCAGTGACTTGATTTTAATAGCTGACATATTTTATCTGTCAAATTGTTATTTAAGGCTTTTTCTACTATGGGAGTTACCATGGTTACATGGGAATGAGAATGAATAACAGAAAAGTAAAAATGATGAAACATTTCAAAATTCCTTATGAATAACTAGACAGTGAAAACATAATACTGTAGCAGTGACTTGATTTTAATAGCTGACATATTTTTTATCTGTCAAATTGTTATTCAAGGCTTTTTCTACAATGGGAGTTACATGGGAATGAGAACGAATAACAGAAAAGTAAAAATGATGAAACATTTCAAAATTCCTTATGAATAACTAGACAGTGAAAACAGAATACTGTAGCAGTGACTTGATTTTAATAGCTGACATATTTTTTATCTGTCAAATTGTTATTCAAGGCTTTTTCTACAATGGGAGTTACATGGGAATGNTTTAGACGTATATAGACTTGTCATACTAAAAATTTGTAATATAATTATCAAAGAATCATTTGCACCCAGAAAACTGTAATATATCAGAGAAACAATATCAGAACTGAGTTGGCAACAACAACAATTGAAGAAGAATTTAACACGTGTTGCAATAAAATGTTGCAGACTGCACAGGCTGATCGGGGACGGCACTTTACGCACATGCATTTAACCCCTTTTTCACAGAGCGAGGCTAATATGTAACAATTCACCAATAAAGTCAAATTGCCAAGTTAATACAACAGGGCCCTCAATCCATTTTAGGGGAAGCGGGTTGCTACCCATAGCAGGGGGAATTTTTGCGGTGTGCGGCGTTTCCCTTTTTGGGAGATTTTTTTACTTACTCTATAATTATTACATTTGTACATTTTTGCACTATAGTCATTGCTTTTTTTCATAATTGAGTATGTTTGACAAGATTAAATCAAAATTGAATTGAGATATAATAATAATGAGACACATCTTTTAATTTAAAAAAAAATAAAAAATAAAAAAAAAAAAAGGAAATTTTTCCCCCCAAAAGGGAAAAAGTATACTTTTCAGGTGGGGGAATGCGGCTGAATTTCGGCCGTGAATTTTACAGATTGAGGGCCCTGTACAACTATATTCAATCATGTACGTGTACAATATTAAACTGATTGAAGCTGGGAAATACCCATATCCTGCTTGAATTGTTGAAAACAGTTCATCCATGATCCCCACAAGCAAGTAGATAAACTTCCCTCTTTCAGTGTGTTTGAAAGAAGTGGCTCATTTCTTTTCCTACTCTCTTGTCATAAAATCACATTTCTATTCAATACAAAAGTACAAACCGCTTTTTTGTGAGCANCCAGGTATTTATTAAAAAGAACCATTTGTTTTACATGCAATCTTTAAAAGAACCAATACATTCCAATATGGATAGATAGATGATCTATTGTACATGTGCATACCAAACACGCAGGCAAAAAGAAATAAGGAAGTTAACAACATTAAAAAAAGAAAGATTTATCTTCTTCTAGTTTAAGGACAGCCTAAGGAAAAACACATTGAAACTATGCATAGCTATCTTAAATTAATGTCTTCAAAACTAAGATGGGTATGGATCTGAAAAAAAGTATTTTAGACTTACCGTATATAGACTTGTCATACTAAAAATTTGTAATATAATTATCAAAGAATCATTTGCACCCAGAAAACTGTAATATATCAGAGAAACAATATCAGAACTGAGTTGGCAACAACAACAATTGAAGAAGAATTTAACACGTGTTGCAATAAAATGTTGCAGACTGCACAGGCTGATCGGGGACGGCACTTTACGCACATGCATTTAACCCCTTTTTCACAGAGCGAGGCTAATATGTAACAATTCACCAATAAAGTCAAATTGCCAAGTTAATACAACAGGGCCCTCAATCCATTTTAGGGGAAGCGGGTTGCTACCCATAGCAGGGGGAATTTTTGCGGTGTGCGGCGTTTCCCTTTTTGGGAGATTTTTTTACTTACTCTATAATTATTACATTTGTACATTTTTGCACTATAGTCATTGCTTTTTTTCATAATTGAGTATGTTTGACAAGATTAAATCAAAATTGAATTGAGATATAATAATAATGAGACACATCTTTTAATTTAAAAAAAAATAAAAAATAAAAAAAAAAAAAGGAAATTTTTCCCCCCAAAAGGGAAAAAGTATACTTTTCAGGTGGGGGAATGCGGCTGAATTTCGGCCGTGAATTTTACAGATTGAGGGCCCTGTACAACTATATTCAATCATGTACGTGTACAATATTAAACTGATTGAAGCTGGGAAATACCCATATCCTGCTTGAATTGTTGAAAACAGTTCATCCATGATCCCCACAAGCAAGTAGATAAACTTCCCTCTTTCAGTGTGTTTGAAAGAAGTGGCTCATTTCTTTTCCTACTCTCTTGTCATAAAATCACATTTCTATTCAATACAAAAGTACAAACCGCTTTTTTGTGAGCAAAATTGCACATTAACTTCCCATTAACTTTTCAGTCAGCAAGCTCTGAAAGAACAGGATAAACAAGCAAATTCGTAACATATATTTTGTTTTAGGATGGGTGCAAATCGGACGGATGAACAAACTACGATACGAAGGGCCATTCCTCCGTTATTAACAGATGGTGTACAATGCCATTTAGCTAGCATCCTCGTCTTATCCATATATATACTCATACCAAGTTTCAATGAAATCCACCAAAGCACTTCCAAGATATGGCTCCGGACACAAAAGTGCCGGACGGACGGAGAGCCGGACGGACAACGCCAAAACAATATCCCTCTGCCTCTAGCGGGGGATAATAATCATAACCAGTTCTCTTTGTCACAGATAACAAAACAAACTGTTGTTTCCTGGATGTTGTTTTACTGTAACACAACATTTATTTTAAAACTACTACATTGTAGGTTTTCACAATTTCATACATCCCACATTAGCACTGACATTATCTCTTGGTGTATCAAGATCATGCATGCTCCAGTGAACAAGGCAGTATTTGCACCACTCCTATTATTAGCTTTTAAGTGGCAGGGTCTGATCTACAAGTCTCAAATTTTGGCAATCCCACTCATAAAGTGACAGGACTCACTTTTATTCAAGTTTTTTGCTGTTAACATTGCAATTTGGTCCTATCAGAGGTGTATACACAATTATATAAGAACAAAAAAGGAACACATAATCTTTTGTTAATTTCATTTCTTTTAAGAACGCTATGTAGTGGTATGTTAAACAAACTTAACTCATCATAAATAAGACTGTATTTTGATGATAAACCTCATAAACTACAAGAGTCAATAAAATTACAACTGAGCCTGGTTATAAATAACTTAAATCAATATTGATCATAGCATTAAAGATAATATTGTAGCAAATACAGAATATTAGACAAAGTAGGGTCACAGAGGTCAGATCTGGCACAAGATGGTCTAAATGTACAGGCCAGATGTAAATTTCACCACCTCAATTTAATACGCATGTGATAAATTTTATTGTGTTTTACTGTTCAATAGCAAAACCCATACTGTTCTTTTCTGACTTAAATTCCTGGTATGTATATTCAGACAACTTACATACAAGATCATTTTCTGATTTTATTTTTTATTTAATATTCTTTAAACATCTCTATCTTGAACAAGATAATTGTTTCTTTAATATTTTGGTCAAAATCAGTAGATCATGTGTTATATCAACTTATATGCATGTAAATCAAGTGTTACCTTAATGTACACCATGCACTTAAAAAAGAAAAAAACAAGAGCTGCATTTGTGACACACAATTCCCCCTACTACACTTTAAAGCTACAGTACACAGCTATCATCATTTATATCCCAATTGACAACAGTGTGACGAAGTTCCATTGATATTTGACAAAGTTATTGGCCTTGAACAGTATCTGAAAGCGTGTTGGAAAACATTCCAGAAGTATCATTTTAAAGAAAATTCTGAAGTCCTAGGCCCATCACTTCGTCAAAAATCAATGGACTGGAACGAGACCCCCAAATTTTGGTGAGGGACACCAGTTTTTCCAAGGATTTTGCTCTATTTTTAATAGGCAGGGTTCCCTGTGGACACCAATCTGTAGAAGTTAGTGTCGAGCCCCGAATATCTGAAAGCGTTTCATTAAAAAACCTTCGGACAACAGTTATTTTGGAGAAAATTTCTAAGTTCATGGCCCATAACTACGCCAAAAATAAATGGACCGGAACGAATTTCACAGTCACTTCATCTGTAGGTCATGTAGGTAGACTCACATACTAAAAACCAGCTGAATATCTAAAAAAAAGTTGCGTAAAAAAACTCCGGAAAATGGGATGCCGCACATACAGACAGTGCGACTGCTATATGCCACCCTACCGGTCAGTAAACTGCACGAGGATAAGTCTTTAGAAGCAAAACTAAACAGTAAGTCGGCAATTTGCATTACCAATCCCAAATTTGGGGAGGGGCACATAACACAAGGATTAGACTAGTAGGCCTTTTAACTTGTGAGGGCATACCATAGAAGTAAACTGATGTCAATGATTAACAAATTTGAGGATGATCGCTCTGGCCGCCCGCTCTGGTGAAACAGGATTTAGAGCATGTGCGTAATTTGTTGTCCCAGATTAGCCTGTGCTGTCTGAAAAGGCTAATCAGGGACGACACTGTTCGCCTAAATTGAATTTTCGCTCAGAAGAGACTTCCTTCAAAAATACCACAAAACAAGGAAGTGTTATCCCTGAATAGCTGGTGCGGACACCCAGAGCAAGGCTCATTTCAATCATTTCTAGAACTTAACCCTTTGCATGCTGGGAAATTTGTCGTCTGCTAAAATGTTGTCTGCTAAATTTCTAAAATTAGCATTTTCCTTGATTTTTTTTCAAAGAATACTATCAGAATAGCAAACAGTTTGGATCCTGATGAGACGCCACATTCTGTGGCGTCTCATCTGGATCCAAACTGTTTGCAAAGGCCTTCAAAATCCCGTTCCAGCACTCATAGGGTTAATCAATCATTTCAATCTATTTTGTTCATTTAACATGACATAATCATAGTTTAGAAATTAACAGAGAATAATGTTAGTGCAAACAACCACAATAAATTTGCAAGCAAGTTAATATTAGTTCTTTATAACAATTAAGTTACCTACTGGAACACACCACTCCTAGCTTTGATACACTACTACTTAGACTCAAGTCATACTTTAGTATGTCTATCAGCTCACAGTAAGGCAACATAGTGTTGCTAAGATTAAAATTAACAACACCATGTGAGTTGTAACCTGTGAATTTCCTTCGACAGTTTGATTATATAAAAAGCCTAAAGGCTAAGCCATTGACTTTCTTCACTAGACGATAATACGCCCCAAAATCTACACATGTGTCGATTTCTAAAAATACTTTACATGCCATTTGCCCACAGTTCACGTGAATCATCGACATATCGCATGGAAAGCAGACACAATTGTTCGATAGACCAAAAATCGAGAAAAAGAGACGAGAAAACATCACGAGAAATTGTACATTTATAACATAGTAAACCATCCACTTACCTATTTTCTACAACAAGCCGACTCTTACTACTGAATGTGACCCCAAACCGGTGGTTTTAAGAGTTATTTTCCTCCTGAAATCGTCGTCTTCCTGATGCTAACCTATCTGTATGCAACACTCGTTTTCTTCTCCGGTGTCCCGAGTGTGACGTCATTAGAAAATGTGTAGTAATCTTCGTCACGCTTGAGTACATCCGTATCGCTTGAGAGGTTTATGAACAAGTTTTAGACTGGGGGTGTTATATTGACGCGTAGAATTAGTATCGCACGTCTATCGAAATGTGGTAAAACACACACATATTAAAAAAAAATCGCTTTGCAGCAATTTCACCGCACATTACTCACTACACAGTAGCGGTTGTAAACAGTCTGCCCGTTGTTGAGGATGCGTAAAAACATGAATAAATAGACTAACAGATGAAAGAAGAAAATATAAACAGTATATGTATATACATATATATTTTCGTTTAAAGGCCACCTTGATTTAACATGTAAATAATTTAAATTAACACCCAACTGAGCACCCTTGTACAGTTTTCACCCCTTAACCAACAGGCGCCGTACAGGTGCACACGATCTGCTATTTAGACGGGGTGCTGTATCGGGAAAGAAGAAGAACACNTGCGGGGATAGGGTCCGGGACAAACTTCAAGTCAATTCATGATGCTCAATGCATTTTAATTGAGAAGTATAGGATGATTTGGTTTCATTAAACTAGAAAACACATGTTTCAGGCGCATTTTTGTAATGAGTTTAAAAAAAAATATGTAAAGGTTTCTAATATACTAGTTTAGGAGCCTTGCTCTGTGATAACGGGTTTCAATGCACGTGCGTTAAGTGTGTGTGTATATATATATTACGCGGAAAGTGTCGTCTCTGATTAGCCTGAGCGAACTGCACAGACTAATCAGGGACGACACTTTACGCACATGCATTAAACACCCTTCTCACAGAGCATGGCTCAGTTATTATTACACTGATATAACATATTATCCCTTCGTGGATGTAAGGTGTACATATTAATACAATACATAATCCCGTTATCTTTTTAAGATGCAACACAATACAGCGATATATTAGTCGTTTTCTAATACGCGCATTAACCTTTTTGAGCATACATTATAATACATTGGTATAAAAAAAACAGTGAATACCCTGACTGTTATATTCAATATTACGTATTAAATGTGCGCACGTGCGTTAGCATCCCCAGGCCCCGTGTAAAAACAACAACATCAACACAGCAAGTCTTAATGGGTCGTAATGTCAGGATTATTATGAACTTTTGTCAGGTGTTTCATGATCACGCTCAACACGGATATCAGTAAAACTGAGCGATGCTCCTAGATCTGGAACGCTTTCTAAAATGTTTTTTTGGCATAGCTGTCCAACACAGGTTTGGCCTTACTCAACTTTTATAATTGTCAAATTAATTCTTGAGAATATTTCCCGCCAATAGGTCGGAATTAATAAATGGAATTTTCGTATTTTTTGTAAAAAATACCAACAAAAACTGTTTTATGTAGTACAATACAAATTCTCATTCTTCGTCGGCTCATTTGAAAGTTATAGAGATGCAGTATTGCGTGTTGCAACGATTTAAACTTAGTGTTCAGCGTGAAACTAGTTTTTCTCCAATAAAAAAGGCTAGGCGGATTAAATGTTTAAGTACAATCTCCACGCAGAGTTGTCGTTCCATGCTCTCACATACGGTGAATGTAACGTACCGGTAACCGTCGTGCAAGAGATTGGTAAAAGAATTGAATTTTACATAAGCTGTCGTTCCATCGGAGCAATCGTGACCTCTTTTTAAATAAAACAGGTCTGTTTAAAAAAATGCGCGGATTAATATTTGAAATATGTATGTTTTTTGCCGGTTACTCTTTTTTTGTCATGTTCACATAGAACTTCTGTTTTTATCAATAGATACATTGTCAACAGTGTCTTCCAATGAGAAATAAGTCACCATACCTGACGCAACACCCCATAATTGACCTGGGTGTAATGCAACTATGAACTGCGCAGATAAAAAAACGACAACCACGAACTTTCATCTCATCGATATACATGTACATGTACTAGTAATTGATTATCTTTTACCAACAACAAAAAATCATATATTTTTTAAAGATATTTCTTGTCTTATCTTATGTATATCAGTGTAATTTTTCTACAAAGTTTGTATGTATGGTTTGCATTGAAACATGAACATGGAAACAGCCAGTTACTAATAAAAACGAATATTTGAATCGCTCATCATTACGTGGTAAGTATGCCGACAGGGATATGGAGGGTTATGCTCTGAAGCGGTGTCTATTGCTACTAGTGACCAACTGAGTTATCAGGCCGGGTTAGTGGTTATCTAAATATCAATTGTATATGCATGCCTTAATTTTCCAGGCAAAAATTGGGACATTTGGTTAACATTGTCGGGACACTAAAAACAATATTTCATTTCTGTCCATAATGCATCCCCACCAAACACAATTTACTTGTAAAGTCAAATTCTGTCCAATATTAAACATGAAAGAGTTTTATAAACACAAACCTTTACTATTTTCTGGAAGTTAAGTTAATTGTGGGATATGTTTCTATTTTCTAATATCAGAATTGATGTAATTGACGTCCAATCGAAACGTCTGTCACAAACGTAAGCGTGTAACCTAATATTCACACACTATCACTGGTCTTACTTAATCATGAAACTTATCAATCGGCAAGTAAATTTTAATTTAGATTGAGTGTGACATGTACAAACTATTTTCTGA